>JAUKPQ010043718.1:0-31494 GCA_032273045.1 Chloridella minuta | reverse complement strand
GCTACTGCTTGAGTAATAGAAGCAAATATTTTGTTTCTGTTAGGAACAACTGTTGCTTTCATATTATCTTCTGCATAATGACCTTCTGGTACATCTTCTCCTCCTGTTACTAAAGCTGAATCTAATAAATCAACTAATCCGTTTAGTTGTATTTGACGATAATTAATAGGAGTATGTGGCCAATTTAATCCTAACTCATTATCAATATAGTTCACCAATGACTGAGCTCTCTCTAGCTCTACTCTGTGTTTTTGACCATAGTCAAAACTTATGGCCGTAACAGATGAGTATTCTTTTAAACAACGTAGTAACAATGTGCTACTATCCATTCCACCTGAAAGTGAAACTACTACATGATTTTTTAATTTTGACATGTTTTTATTTTTAAAACTTTACTCCGGTATTTATAAGTTATGGAGCTTCAAACTTTACTATAATATAATTATTCTTTTTTGAGTTTCCAACGATTTTTAGCGGCTTCTTGCATCTTTAACCGAGTTTCTTCTGATGGTTTTCTCCCTGTAGCAGCTTTACGTATCTTTTCATTTCTCTCTTCAGTATAAATTTTATCTTTCCAATCTGATATGTCCCTTCCTTGGAGAGAATCACTAAGTTTTTGGTTTCTTTCTTGGGATGATTCTACATTCCATTTCCAATTTTTACCCTTATTAGCTCCTTTGTTACCACAATTTGTAGTGTCAGTTACAACCCAAGTTTTACCCTGAGTGGTACTTTTTCCTAACATTCTTTCAGATTGATTTTGTTTCCATTCTTGGGTTTGAGATACAGGGCCATAACTTTTATTAGTTTTATTATAAAATAAGGGGTTATTAGAAGCATCGTAATATTCTAACCAATAAATCTCTCTTTCATTTAATAATACTAAGTCTTCAACATATTCTAGTATTTCAGTTTCAAAAATTTTAAATTTTTTAAGATCTACTTTATAATCTTTTCCACTCCCTTTGTAATACTTGTCTCCTCCTTTATGTTTCCCTATATAAAATTTTCCAGTTTCTAATATCTGTCTTTTATAAATGTGGGGTTTTGTATAATCTATCATAATATCTATTTAATATAAATATATGAAAAAGTCAAAAGCTGTCACTTAATTACATCCCCCACTTAGGGATACTACAACATGTTTTTTAGACATAATTTATTTGTTTTGATTTGTGCCAGGTATTTGAAACGTATAGGCAAACGTTGTTTTTTTAAAATGGTAAATCATCTTCTACTTTTTCACCTTCATATATTACATTTCCAAAATAAGTATCAAGAAATTCTCTACGATATAATTTTATTTTTCCAGTATATTTTGGATTTGAAACTTCTCTTTCCTGAATTGTTTCTTTTAATTTAACTGCGACTTCGCAAACTTCTTTTCCAAGTTCGGGTCCAGCTGCTTTACCTAAATAATCGTACAAACTCATCATGTACGGTGGGTTGTTTTGATCAATCATAACTTTTCTTTTTTTATTTTAATTTAAAACCATTAATTTTTCTAAACATTATTGTATTATAAATAACATCATCATAATTAACATCTGAATGATCTATGTTAAAATGAGTATTCATATTAGCTGTAGGTTTGATAGTTAAACCCTGTTCTGTATATCGTATTCCTTCTAAAGCTGCCATTATGGGATTAGAAGTATCAATAGATTCAATAAATGGAAAACTACCATACCAACCAAATTCTTGAGGTACAGAACAACCTAATAAATGTACTCTATCTTTAGATGCAATAATTTTATCTTCATACATTTTTGATATAGTATATATGCGTCCTATTGCTTTAGCTAGCGTTTTATTCGGTAAATTAACCAATTCAGCATACCAATCAGCACCGTATGAAAACGCTATTTTTCTGTAGTTTAAATCACGTAATATCGTATAGCATTCAACTGCTTCCCCATACGATTTAGCTTGAACTACGGCAACTGCTGTTGTTTCTTTTGGATATTTATATTGCTTCCAGTATTTTGCATTAACTAGAGTTGCTGTTTTATCCATCCAAACATCAGGAACAATAAACTCATTAGGTTTAATTTCGTTCATCCAGTAAAATAAACGATCGTGATCATAAGCGTGACCTAATTCATGTAATGAATTATCCATTACAATATATCTACCCTTTGCTTTAGCATCGTAAAAATATTGTCTATATGCTTCATCTTCATCCATTAAATGAGGAAGACAGTAATCGTAATCGTTAAATTCAGATGATACCGATAATAAACACCTAGGTACTTCGTGAGATATTTTCATTATATTTTTATTTTAGCTGGTCGTCCTCTTCTAGATGTTTTAAATATATTTGGAACAGTTGAAAAAAGATAACCATATTTACTTTCTATAATATAATAAAGATCTTTTAGGGTTCCACTACATTTATCAATTTCTTCATAAACTTGTTCTTTAGTACAACTAAACGCTTCAACAAATGCTTTAATAACTACTTCAAGTTTTTCTGCTTCATCTTTATTAAAATCATCAGTTAAACGTTTTCTACGAGATCTTAATAATGAAGTTTTTTCTACAAACATTTGCATATCCGGACGACATTGATCCCATATATCATTCATTTCGTGTTCACACCATTCAACTTGATATTTGTAATGTGAATAATCAAAATCACCATTTTTGATGCGATCGATTAAGGGAGAACGGTGATGTAATTTAGGAGATTTAGAATCATACATTCTCCACCACATAAACCTATTGTAATTAATTTTTTTAAGTTTATTTAATTCTTTTTCTAACTGAGGTCTAGTTAAGACTGGATTATACATTTTTATCATATCTAAATAATTTTATAAACCACACTCCATTCTATAAACTCTATCATGATGCTCAGCTTCTGAATATACATTGATATTTAACCAACGACCTTCACCTATACGATTCATATACTTCCAAGTTTCCTCGGAATCATAGGCGTTACAAAAATCATACTCTTCTTGAGTAAGAACTTCAACAGTATTAATTAATCTTTGATACTCATTCCATTCTTGTAATACTAAATATTCTGCTTCTTGACTCATCATAACCTTTATTATTTAATTAATTACTCATTTACCTGGTAAATGTACGAAGGCTCCCTACGGGAGCCAAATTTTCGCACATTTATTTTTAAAATAAATTAATTTCTATTTAAAAGTATTCCTGATGTTGAACCAAATACGTTATTATTTCCATAAGGTGATTTACCTTTTTCTGCCCATATTCTCTCTGTCTCTGCTCTATACAATTCTAATAATTTAGGTTGAGATAATATCTCTTTTGTTTTAGCATCATATAATGCTGCTTCATAGTTACCTTTAGCAGTTGCTACTTTCTTTAATGCTGTTTGTTCTGCTTGCTTTGTTTGAGAGATAATAGTTGCTGTCTCTTGTAATACTGCAATCTTTCTTTCAATAGCTGCTTTATAAGACTTAGGCAATTGCATTTTTAATATAGCGATGTTATTTAAAGTAAATCCTTCCTTCTCTAAAGAAGCTGTTAAAGTTCTTGTTACATTACCTTCATATACATTTCGGTGTTGTAACAAACTATCTGAGGCAAAATTAACTGCATTGTCTAGTAACTCTTTTCTAACTATAGTTCTTACTCTTGAATTGATTAAGTCTTCCATATCAACTCTGTACTTAATAAATAACTCAGCTGCTCTTGCTCGCTGCAATTGTAAGTTAATAGATACATCTAATCCAAATGTTGCTCCATCTGCTGATGTTACATCAATATGTTCATCTGTTTCTGAATCTTCGTTTGTATCTGCTGTCCATACTTTATGTTGAACTGATGTTGGATACATAAATACATCCTGTGTTGGAGGGAAATAGAAAATAAATCCTGATGCCATTTCAATGTTGGGAACTCCTTTATTGGTTCCAATTTGGTCTACTACCAATGCTACTTCGGCCGAATCGGCAATTTTACATGATCCGGCTACTCCTAATAATACTAAGACTACTGCTACTGCTACTAAAATTCTGTTCATAACTTGTTTAATTTTTAATTGTTTATTTATTTCTGATTGTTTAATTAATTCTCTTTCTTCCTCTGAGAGTTCATACCCCCATCTATTATAATCATTCCCCATCTTTATTTTCTTCTTGATCTAAACTAGAGAAATACTTAAACGTATATCTCCCTAAAAACCCAAATGCTATAAAAATACACATAAGAGATAATAAACCTACATTAAAAGAAAATGTACTAGGTTGATTCATTAAATAAAATGCAAGATTTAGTAACTCGGCTAAACCCGCAGCCATAAGCACTATTCCCACAAATGGAATTACTTTTTTCATATTTATTTGTTTTAATTATTATGTGGTAAATATATGAAGGCTCCCTACGGGAGCCTAATTTTTATATGTAAGTTTTTAAAATTAATATGTTTTTGTTTCATCATCATTTTTAAGTAATGACTCTGTAATCTTATTAATTTCAGTTTGGGTTTTTCTCCTTCTCCATGAAGATATGTTAGTATTAAGTAAGTAATGCAATTCATCAAGTCGTGATTGAGTATTTTCAATTTCATTTTCATCAAGTATTCCATCTTTATTTGTATCTAAAATATCGAACCCATAATGTGTTCCTTCATTACCATTTTGTCCTATGATATTCATTCTCTCATCATTTTCCTCTTCATTATATAACTCAGATGCTTCATCAGCAGCCATCATATCAATAATTTTTTGTTTTTGTTCTTCTTTTACTTCTTCTTGTTCCCCATATAGATTTTCTTTATAATTTTTTTTGGGAAATGCTTGTGAAAATGCAAAGTTAGCTGCTATTACTAAAGATATAGCTAGAGGATCAAAAACAAATATAATTACTAATAAAAGATAATTAATAATTTTATCCATAGGAGCACCTGTAAGATTTGATAAATATTTTAAAGGCCCTAATTCTCCTGCTGTATCGCTATTAGTTTTTGTTTCTAATATTTCAGTGTCTAATTTAAATATAGAGTCATTTATTGCATCTAATTTAGTTGAAATTTCTGATTGTCGAGCATTTGATTTATCTAATTGTTTATCAAATGATTTTGTGTTTGCTGAACTTGTTGATTGGATTAATCTGCCTTTTTTATCAACATAAGAAGTTTTATTTCCTGCTAGACCGGTTTGTAGTTGAGTAATACCTTGCACTAAATTAGTTTTTTCAGTATTATATAAGTCTCGTTGTTGGGTAAAGTTTTGTTTTTTAGTCTCCAACAATTCAACTTGGGCATCTACACTTCCTGCTTTATTAGCTGTTTCTTGGTAAGCAGAAGATAAAAACCCATAAATACCCATTGAGGTAATTAAAATCAATACTACAGTAGCTATTGAAAGATATACTCGAAGAACTTTATTTATTGAATCCCAATATTGGTATAAAAGGGAGGCAATAACTAATTTGGCAAATTCTAAAGAACTAGCCATTATGATTACTTCTAATGAAGCACCGGCAAATAATTTACTTAATCCACTAACTGAATAAAATGCAGCTGAGGTTGATACGGATAGAGCAGCAAAGGCTATCAAGAACGGGAATATGCTTTGTTTTAATTTTGTCATGTTAATAAATATAAAAAAAGGTTGGAACTAATCCAACCTATCTTTATAATTATTCTCTTTCCCCTTTATGCTTATCTAGTTTATCTAGTATTTGAGTCAATAATTCATTTTTTATTGCTCCTACCATTGAGGCATTTTTAAGAATGGAAATTAATTGAAATACTAAGAATGGAGCCATAATTGTTTCACTTAACCATGATGTTCCAGCAAATCCTTTTTCTATTGTTAGGATAGCAGATAACATTATTATCCAAAATCCAAATGTTTTTAATACACTTAATGCTTTACAAGTTTGAAAACCTTCTCTTTTAACTCCCGCCCATACACCAAAAAATCCATCAGTAAATATTACAAATGCTACTGATAGGTATTGTTCTATATTATTTGCTGTTAGGTTCATAAAATAGGAACCTATAAATGCTAGTGCTGTGGTCAATGATAATGTTATTAGAAGTGATGTTTTCATTTATTAGTAACTTATTTTAGGTATTGATAATATTTTTTAGTTTTTTGATTTCTATCTTCTAACCCATTATCACCACCATTAATTCTTTTTGTCAATTCTAAAATTGCTGCATCGTTGATTCCTTTGTCACAAATTGCCCACAATTTGTTTTTTTCAAAGAAGAACATTGCTGATTCAAAAGAATAAGTAGTTGCTACTAAATCTGGGTTAGTCATTATTTCTGGTTTTTTTAAATAATCTGAAAATGCTTTATAATTGTCTTTTCCAGTTAATTGAAGAGCTCCTCTTCCTCTGAATTTATATCCATCTCCTGATTTTTCATCTCCGTTACCCATTCTTGATCCATATACCCTATTGGCAATCTTTTCTGGATTACGAGTATATAATTCATTTAAGTTACCTGGGAAGTATTTTCCAAATGTATTTTTTAACCCATCTGCTGAATAGTTTAAGTTTTCTGCAAATGCTTTAAATCCTCCGGTTTCATGTGATGTTTGTGCAAAGAAATGTGCTGCTCTTACTGGAGTTAGTTTATAAAACTCTATAGCTTTTTTAATAGTATTAGGACCAAATTCACCATCTGGAACTACACCTAATTTTGATTGTAGATTTTTTAAGCTCATGGTTTTTTAATACTTTATTATACATATTATGGAATTCTTTAAATAATAGGGGTATTTTAAGTATTTTTAAAGATGGTTAAGTCTTTTATTTTCCATTTTAAGTTGATTTATTTGAACTTCTAGTTTTTCTTCTTGGATTTTGTGTTGGTTTTCTAGTTCTTGTAAAAGTTTAATTATAGGTTTAGATTTTGTAGTTGGTTTTAATTCTTTAAGGTGGTTTAAGATTTCGTTTAACACTAGTTCTTGATTCATTTGAATTATTTTTAGTTAATACTATGTGAGAAAGGAAATGCCCCTTACTTACAGTAAGAGGCATAACATTTTATTTTATTAATCTAATTATAAATATTATCCATCACATGAAACACAATCAGCTTGTCTAGAACCTAAATCTCCTTTTATTACTGAGTCTGTTCTTAAGTAATAAAGTGTTTTAACTCCTAATTTCCATGCTTCAATGTGAACTTGATTAATCCATTTAGGTGAATCATTTACATCAAAACTTAAATTTAAAGATTGAGTTTGGTCAATATATCTTTGTCTAATAGCCGCTTGTCTAACTAATTCTAATTGGTTGATTTCGGGGAAGGTTAAGAATAATTCTTTTTCATCAGGTGATAACACACTATCATTTAATCCTACTACTGAACCATTGTCTCTTAGCATTTGATCCCAATACTCATCTTTGTTTTGACCTTTTTTTTCTAATAAGTTTTCTAATACTTTATTTTTTCTAATAAAAGTACCTTTAGCCCCATTAAATGTATAAATGTTAGCAGGAAGTGGTTCAATACCAGCTGAGATTCCTCCGGTAATTACAGAATTTGAAACGGTTGGGGCAATAGCAAGTAAGTGAGTATTCCTCATACCTGTACCTCTACACCATAATGGTTCTCCATATTCAACTGCCATATCTCTAGATGCTTTTTCAGCTTTAATTCTAATATCACTAAAGATATTATGTGTGTGGGCTGTAGAAGCAATTGAGTTAAATGGTAATCCTTTTTGTTGTAAAAATGTATGCCAACCCATTACTCCTAAACCTAATGCTCTACCTTTTCTAGCATGTGCATTTGTTCTAGTTAATGAATCTATACCATTAGATTTTTCAATAAATTCTTGCATTACACCATCTAAAAACCAAGTAGCCATCTCTACGGTATCTGTGTCTCTCCATTCTTCGTATTTAGCTAAATTTAAAGAAGATAAACAACAGATAAATGAATGTTCCTCATCTGTAAATAATGTGATTTCAGAACAAATATTAGTCATAGTTACATCTAAATTGTTTAGCATGTAAGCCATTGGGTTTTGTTTATTTACATTATCTTTGTACATAATGTAAGGTTCACCGGTTTCCATTCTTGATTTTAATACTTTAGCCCAAGTATTTAATGCTTCAGAATCACGTGTTTCTAATCGACGCATAAAATGATCATCAACAACTACACATTGATGTAGATTTAAACATTGTCTATTTGGGTCGCCTTTAGGACGACGAATTTCTAAAAATTCATCAATATCCGCGTGGTTAATATCTAAGTTAACAGAAGCTGCTCCCCTTCTAACATTACCCTGATTTGTAGCAATAATAGATGAATCATAAATTTTAGCCCAAGGTACAACTCCTTCAGATTTACCATTTCCTGAAATTTCAGTTCCACGTGGTCTAATGCGAGATAAACTAATACCTACTCCTCCACCGGATGCTGTTAATTTCATTAGTTCTGCGTTAGTTAAACCTATTCCACGTATTGAATCGGGTGTATCTACACCAAAACATGAAATTGGTAAACCACGATCTGTTCCCATATTTGATAAAACAGGTGATGCTAGACCTAACCAGCCATTCCACATTAGTTTAAAAAACTTAGGAGATAATTCAGGTTTTCTTAATCTAAAAGCAGCGGCGTTTGCTACTCTTTTATATGCTGTTCTTACAGTTTCTCCAGGTAGCAAGTATCCCTTGCTAATTGTAGCCAAGGAAATTTCATCCATGTATTCAGGATAGTCTTTACCAGCAACCCAGTTACTGTAATCTATTATTAATGAGTTGTTATCCATTTTTGTTTTGTAATTTTATATATTAAAATAAGTCATTAGCATCCCAATTTTGAACACCTTTTGAATAATTTGTTACTCTGTTAGCAAAAAAGTCTGTGTGTTGTTTACCCGCTGATAAACTATCAAACCATTTCATTCTTTTAATTGAAGCATCATCAATACCATTTACAATAGGACCATATCCTAAATCTTGCATTTTTGTATTAACTCTATATTTGATAAAGCTAACTAAATCGTATTTTGAACAACCCTCTAAATCACCCATTTCATAAACTTTATCAATAAAATTTAATTCTAGTTTTAAAGATAATAATGCTGCTTCTTCAATCGATTTTTTTAATTCTGGAGTGTTTAAATCTGGGTTTTCTAACATCAATTGTCTAAATAACCAACAACCTGCTTCAGAATGTAATGATTCATCTCTAATACTCCACTCTACTATTTGACCTACTCCTTTAAGTTTATTTTGTAATTTAAAAGAAAGTAAAATTGCAAATGATGAAAATAAATTTACTCCTTCAGTAAATGCTGAAAATATAGCTAATGATTTAGCTCTAGCTGACCAATCAACTTCACCACCATGTGAATCTCGTACATCCATTAATCCCTGAATCTTAGCCATTGTAGCTTCGTCTTCAAGAAACTCACTAAAATCATCTAAACCTAATTCTTCATTTAATAAAGAATAAGCTTCAGCATGGATTGTTTCAAAAGCCCCAAATGTAACCGCCATTTTAATAATTTCTGGTTTTCTAAACCATTTTGTTACTAAAGATGTCCAATAATCATTTACTACAGTTTCAGTTTGTGCGAACCCCTTTAATATAGAACCTATAATATTTTTTTCTATTTCTGTTAAATTTTGTTTCCAATCGTTTACATCCGACATCATTGGCACTTCAGTGTGTAACCAGTGTGCTTGTTGTTGTTTTAACCAGTAATCGTGAGCTTCAGGATATTCGAATGGTTTGTAAACGATTCTTTCTTGCAATAGAGATTTCTTTGCCATGTAATGGGTTTGTTTTAAAAATTAGGGGTTTAGTTCAAAAAATTTCTGGCGTAACAATTGCTTATCGAAGGTATCAACATCGGTATCAAACTTATTAGATTGAGTTTTAGGTGCCATATGTTCATCTCCACCATCATCCTCGTAGACGTCATTTACTGAGATATGACCTGTAGATGTATCTGCTTCTAATGAAAATGTAATACCATCCATACCATATCTATTTTTCATAACGTGAAATCTACCTGTGTTATTTACTTTATCTTCTTTTTTACGTGAAAGAGACATACAAAAGTCAGTGATCATAATTTTATCATACGACCCTGCAGCCTTATCCCCTTCAATAATGTTATCTTTAGCACCTGCACGATTAACTTGAGAAACAGACCAAATAGGTATGTTTAATTGTCTAGCTAGTCCCTTAGTGCTAGTATAAATATCATCGATTTCATCCTTACGCTCTCGATTAGTTTTTCTTGATGAAAGTAAATCTACATAATCAATAATAACCATATCCGGTTTTACCCCCATGCTTGTGCATTTTGCAATATGTGATTCAATGGTTGAAACTGATGCCCTTCCTGTTGGGTATTCTTTGATAATTAACTTACCTGGTAATTGAGGGATGGTTTCTTCAACCTTACTACGAAAAGAATCTATTTTATCTACTGGTATTTTAGTAAAATAAGCGTCATATCTTTTACCAACATAATCTTCTCCTAACTCTAAAGTATAATGTAAAACATTATATCCTAATCTTACAGCATGTCCTCCTAAAGCAACTAACGACCAAGATTTACCACCTCCTGGGTTACCAAATATGAGACCAAAGTCACCATTTCCAAGTCCACCTTGTAAAATATTGTTAATACGGTCCCATGGAGTAG
Source organism: Chloridella minuta (assembly GCA_032273045.1). NCBI lineage: Eukaryota > Xanthophyceae > Mischococcales > Pleurochloridaceae > Chloridella > Chloridella minuta. The sequence continues at coordinate 20,875 of JAUKPQ010043718.1, read as the reverse complement.
GAATAATTTCTCTTGAATTTTCTCTGTATCTTTCTTCAATATCTTTAACATATTCATGTCCTAAATTTTTATCTTGTCCAGCCTTTAAAGCATTGTCAACAATAAAACGGATACCATCAAAATCCCCTGCTTTTAATAAATCTACAGAGGACATTAATGCTTTCTTTAATTGTTGGTTTTTACAAAAATTAGTAAATTCTTCTTGAACATATTCTAAATCTTCATCAGATGAAACATAAGCTTGTTTTAACTGTTCTTTAATTGAGATTTGTAATACCTCATTATCTACTTTTTGTAATTCAACTTTTAATACCTCAAGTGAAGGTGTTGTATGGTATTTATCGTAATAATTAAGTATTTCTTTTATACACCACTTAACAGCAGGATTTTCAAAATACTCATCTGAAATAATATCATGAATGTTAACTAAAAATTCTTTGTGTGTTAACAGTGATGAAATTACTTTTATTTGGAACTCATGTCCGTATGATTGAATGCTGTTTAATGTCATTTATTTATAACCTTTAAATTGTGAAAAATTATCCTCTACCCACGATTCTACATTCCTGATAATTCCTCCTAATTTGTCTTCATGATAACATTGAACAAATAACTCAGAATTAAGCTCAGGGAAATCCTCTTCTATCAAACTCTCAAGATATTTAATCTCATTTTTATCTATCATTGGATTACTTAAATCCATGACTTTGTAATTGTTTCTTATTCTAGCTTCATCTTGAACGATACGTGAATATACTAAATGTTCTTTATATTTCCTAGCAGAGATATCAAAGATATCATCTAAGGTTAATTCTTGAGTTCTTAACTCAGGAAACCTTTTAAACAATCCTTTCTCACCTAACCCTTTAATTCCTTGAATATTATCAGAACTATCACCTAATAATGTTTTATATAAAATAAAGTTTTTAGTTAATACACCAAACTTTTCTTCTACCACTTTAGGAGTAAAGTAAACCTTATCCATAGGTCTGTATAATATAATCTTATCAGTAACTAATTGAACAAAATCCTTATCTGATGAAAGAATAAAAACTGTTGAATTGTATTTTTCAACAAGTTTCTCGGCTAACACAGCAATAATATCATCTGCCTCCACCTTATCAAGTAAAGTAGTTTTTACAGGTAATAACTTAAGATACTGTATAACTCGTACTATTTGGTCAATTTTAGAATCGTGTTCTTCTTCTAAGCTTTCAAATGCTTCCCAATTAGTAATTCTTTGTAAATTTCTTCCTCCTTTATACTCGGAGAGTAGGTTCTTACGATTTGTCGTAGAACCTGCTCCATCGAATACTACATAAACAGAAGTTGGATTCATTTGTCTAATCATGGCACCTAAAGAACGAAAAAATCCCCCTAAACCACCAACGTGTATTCCATCAGGGTTTACCATGTTCATCATAGCAAAATTTCTAAAAAATAGATTTAAACCATCTATTAATAAAACCCTGTCATGTTTTTTTAGGGTAGGGATATCCTGGTCTTCCTGAATATCATTCAGGAGACTAAATAGTTCTTTGTGTTTCATAAGTTTATTCTGGTTCTTGATCGAAGTAAGAAGTATTCATTACTTCTTCACCTTCTTCAACTACTTGGAAATCGGTTCCTCCTAGTATTTTACTCCACTCACCAGCGTACTGGTTTTTGTAAGCTTTAAGTTCCTTTTCATCATCATTAATGAATCCATGAGGTGTCATAATAATTTTACCTCTAGTTGTAACACCATTAACGTGGTTTTTATCGATTTGTAGATTAGTACGTTTTGCAAATTCTACTTGTTTACCATCTTTAATTGCTTTAATTTTAGATGTACCCGCAGACATAACATTTCCGAATGTAACTACAAAAGTTGAATCATACCACATAGCATACCCACCTTTATTCATTAATTTTGGTTGCCCCATAGGACCTTCAGGTTTCAATGTCCAAACTTTATTAACCACTACTAATGTATTAGTATAAGGTGATGATTCTTTACGAGTCATTACAATTTTTTGATTAACGCTGTTTCCAAATTGGGTTGACATAGCACCGGCATTCCATTCGTTATTATTTTTGTTTGAACGAATTGATAAATCGCAAGGAATTGAACCAATACTATCCCATAAGAATAATAAATCATAAGGTAAATTACCTTTTTTCTGCTCATCCATTAAATCTAACATAAATGCCGCTACATCCTCAATAGAATTAAGTGTTTCTCTATCTACATAAATAAAATTACCTTCGTAATCAATAACCTCTCCAGTAGTAGGATCCTTAGTAATATTAATTTCTAACCCCATTTGTACAGCATGTTCCCAATTCCATTTCATCTCAGTAATAATGAATACTGGAAGAATACCATTGGTTTGTGCTGATACAGCAGCTTCGATCATTGCTGTAGTTTTACCTGTATCTGAATGTCCTCTAAGCATCACAATGTGTCCCATAGGAATACCAGGAATAGAAGTAACTTCTTGAAACGCTGGTGATAAGGGGATCCATTGTTGATCTTTAAATTTAACGTTTTTATCTAAACCTTTTTTGGTTTTAAATGTATTTAAGTTAAATTTGCTTTTAATCTCGGCGGACACTGCCGCCGAGAGAGATTTTTTTACACTTTTTGCCATAATTAGAACGGTAAATCGTCAAAATCTTCTTTTTTATCTTCATCAAATAAAGAATCAAATTGATCTACTTTGTTCTGTTTTACTTTAGGTGTAGCAGTATCTAAAGAAAAGTTTGATTTTGGTTCATCAAACGCAACTGCTGGTTCAGAGATAATATCTCCTTCTTCAGCTGCATCTTCTGGTGATAACCATTTTTCTAATGCAGATTTCATTTCATCAAACGTGTAACGTTTAAATAATTCAACAGGGTTTGGTTGGTTATCTAACCAAGATTGTGCTTCATCTTTATTCTCACTAAGTGGTGTAGATTTTAATCTAACACGAATAGATGATTTGTTGTAAGGAGTACCTGTAGACTCTGGTCCTACAGTTTCAACTGTAAGATCACGTCCTGAAACCATGTCAGTATAATCTCCAATTTCATCATCAACAGCAAGTGCTAATAATTCTTCATATACTTGTTTTCCAAATTGCCACAAACGAACACCTTTATCTTCTTCACCACGTACAACTACAGGTGCAAAAACACGGTTTTTAGGGTCTAATTTTTTAGCAAGTACGAAATTTTCTTTATTATACTCTTCTCTAAGTTTAGAAGCAAATAAAGCAATTGGGTCTTTTTCACCAAAATTTGATGGTGAAATCATTACCTTATTGGTAATGCCGTAATAGAATTTTAATTCTTTAAATGGGTTTTTTGAATCAAACGCTGATGGTACGATTCTAATTTGATGTTTTCCTACTTTTGGGTTCCAAAAGATAGTTGAATAGTCGGTTTTGTTACCTCCCGCAGATGGTTTTGATTGGAGTCCATCCAGTCTCGCTTTCAATAATGATAAATCCATAATTATAACTGTTTAAATGTAACTAAATATACGAAGAAATCTTCGGGGAACCAAATTATACTTCGATTATTTTATAAATCTTAGTATTCAATTGGTTTAATTCATTGTGTTGAGTAAGTAATACACAATTTCTGTAGTGATTCCAATCTATTTGGAATTTTGGATCTACCACACCACCATTAAGCTTCTTAATCAATTCGTTAAGGGCATTAATTGTGTATAAAGTATTAGATTCCTTTTTTCTATGAACCAAAATAGTATTTTCTGGTATAGAACTTAAGTTTGTCTGATCGACATTATAAGTAACAACATATTCATCTTTGCCTATAATTTCTAAGACAAAAAGTTTATTGTATATAATATCGTATTTTAATTTTATATTTTCTATTAGTACGTCTAACCCTTCTAAATCGGTAAAAGTACAAAATAATTTATTGTTCAAATCTCCTAGTATTTTAATATCTGTTATAACATCGTAATTCGTGTTATACGTATTAAAATTATTCTGCAAAACTGTAGTCATAACCTGTTTTTTCTTTAATGTTAAATTTATAATTTTTGAATACAGTTCTAATTTCCTCTAAAACTTCTATTTCATCTTCTTCAAGATCTAATAAAAACGAATCATAAGTATATAAGACTAGCTTTGTCTTTTTCCCCCTCAATATCCTTATCATATCCCATAATATACGAACGTTCATTGACGTCTCCAAGTTTTGTAACACATAATTAAACAGTTTTTGCGGATTCATATCCCCTAATGTTTCCTTCGTATATACAAAATTTGATACCGGACACGTTATTTTACCTTCATCCTCAAATAATTTCCAGTTTTCTTGAACATACTTTTCTACTTTTTGAAAAAATTCCAGATGTTTATAATTCTCAAAAACACCCCCATAAAGCTGTTTAAAAGTAAGTTCTTTCGATTTTTGGTAATCAACATTATAAAGGGTAGCGAAATGAGCGTGAATATCGCTAGTGGTAAAATTATAACCAATGAGACGAGCAGCCAAACTAGGATGGTAAGCAGAAATATCAATTTCCACAAACCTTCTATTACGTGGTATAAAACTTTTCCTACATCCATTTTCTTTGTTGAGTGCTGCATAATTTACGTTTTTAAATTTGTTTGAAGGTCTTGTTGTGGTTGTTTTGAGGTTGTACTGAGTGTAAGTGTATTCACTCGCAATGGGGTAGAAATACTCTTGGAAGGTAGGAACGTGTACACGTATTCCATTTCTCTCGATGGCGTTGAACACCATTGAGGTTTTACTGTTAAAGAATTCATCATAACTTGTTTTTGGTTTGTTTATATTTGCTTTTAGATCCTCAAAAATGTTTTCACACAATTCATAGTGTTTAACAATAGGTATAATTAAGTTTATATCCGGATTATCACCATGTTGTCTATAGAATAATTCGTGTGTTTGTGTTGTAGGTCGTATATACGGAGTAGGTGGTGGTGTGATGTCAAAGAAAGAACTTAATTGAAAATAATGTAATATTTCCTTTTTATCTCGACAATATAATATATCAAATTTCTTTAGTAGTTCGGTAACACACGTGTTTAACTCATTTAGAGTTTCACTATGCATAACACCCACCATATAACCTTTAGATGCATTAATTGGTCTAATATACACCAAACTCACGTTATTGAGTGTGGGATGTATGTTGTCATTAAATGGGATTACTTCGACAAATGCCTCTCTATAACTACTATTTAATAAAAACCCTAATTGTTCATCATCTTCTATAAGCCAATACATATAACCTTTTTGGGTCAATATACGAACTTATTTTGGATAGACCAATTATCTTGGCATAAATGGAAGATTTTGTTTTCTTGAGGTACCTACTTCTTCGTCTTTAGAAACGTATCTAGATTGGTTAATCTTTTCTTGTCCTTTATATGGAATTAGATATTCTTGAGTTGTTCTAGTAGCGGACTTACCCGCTACTATCCTACCAATAGAAGATATATTATAATACCCAGCATAATCCTCGCCTGTTGATTCAAGTTTTAATTCGCTTCCTTTAGTATATAGAAATATTGGGGATGATGCCTCGAATGAAAAGTATTTTGTAAAGTTATTTTTGAAAAAATTTGGAAAACCTAACCACCCATCTCGTTTTTCAACTAATTCGGTAATATTATAATTAATTTTATAAACTTCTAATAATTTACCCGTTAATACCCAAGTTATAGTTTTACCTTCATATAACTCATATTGACTATTAGTATTTTGATTAACTATATTTTCACACGTTAATTGATCTACTTCTAAATAAGTATAATTAGTTCTTTTTTTTAAAAAGTATCTTTGAAATTCTCCAGTAGCATAGTCAGCTTGTGTAGGAAATGGGATTGATATTTTAGGGGATTCCTTAGATATTTGAGGAAGAGCTTTTAAAGGATTATACCCAATTGATGAAGGTGAAAGATTAAACGGATAATCTCCGTTAATATCTACTATAGATTGGTTGGTTGGAGTTATTGAAACACGTATTAACTCATCATTAGGAACATCTTGTGGGGTCTTACCCGTAAAAAATTTATCATCTGATGTTTTAAAATAATTACCAGTATAAGCTTGATTATCTTTACCTGAATCAAGATATACGAATTCGTCTCCATTTGTGTAGAGATTAGTTGTTATTTGTGATAGAGGATAATACATAGATTTTTATTTATTTTTTATATACTTCATTAACAATTGCTTCTGCTGATAAAGCATAATTTATTCGTTTTTGTTTAGTAGCTTCATATGCACCCGGGTTAGTTTTTCTTTGAACATAAGTTGAAGGAACCTCAAATTTTTCTAAAACATACGCTGTGCTGTCTGCTATACTTTTACTTGTTTTTAGATTATTTAATACACTTTTATAACTAGATGCTAATTCATTTCCAAGATGTTGTAATTGATAATTAATATCAACTATTTTCTTTTCATCTTTACCAACAAATTTTTCTAAACTTCTTCTTCTAGAAGCAGTCCATTGTACAATTCCTACTCCACCTTTTCCACCTACTTCACTACTTCTTTCAAATGCGGCAGGATTAGCACCAGATTCACCTAAAATATTACCTATAAGTCCAATAGCTCCCTCTCTAGTAACTCCTATAGATTTAAGATATCTTGCTATTATTCTAATATTATTTTTCTTTTCTTCTGAGGTTATTACTGTTACTTTAGTATCACCTAAATCAGGATTTTGAACTATTAATTCAGAAATAATTTTATTTAGTGGGATTTTACTTTCTTTAGTAACAGGAGTTGAAATCGTACCTAAAGAGGTTGACCAATCATTTTCGGAAATATCATGATTTACTTTGGTTATTAAAAATTTTACTGCTTTTGGATAAGCTGCGGGTAATACTCCTTGTCGAACTTCTAATTCTTGATATATTCTAATTCCTGATAGCCCGTCAATTTTTATATTAGCATCTATAGGAATAAAACCTATAGTATTAGATGGATTTTGGTTTATTTGATATTCTAAATTATCGTAGGCAGTCTTATAAGATTTCCATAATTGTTTTCCTAAATTAACAAAATCTTCACTTAATTGAAAATAATTAGGATCATTGTATACAACACCACTAATAGCACCTCTAAAAGCTACTGCTAAATATTGAATATAATTAGTAGCAATTTCTTCTTTTTTAGGTTCTTCTTTAGGTTTATTATTAATAAGGTAAGATTTTACTTTAGCAAAGTATTCTTCCCAACTTACATTTTCATAATCTTTACCAGTAATAGGACAATCTTCTATATCTCGAATTGAGTTACCTGTAACCCCACCGGCAGTTGTATCTTTTTTATACCCAACACGAATACCACCAATCCAAGTACGTTTATCTTCTTCAGAACCATTAAAATGAGCTAACATTTTATTAATTTCTTCATTAGTAAGTGGGGCATTTAATTCAAGAGATTCTATATTTACTTCAACATTTGAATTAGGGTCATCATACTTCATAGCATAAGCATCTTCTAAACCTTCATTCCATTTAGAAAAAGCAGTACCATCATAATTTTTAGATTTAGTTCCTTCAGCTGTAGCACCAATGGTTATCATTGAAGCTAAACTTGGATCTATTTTAGTTACAAATCCAAAATCACGTACAAAATTGGATATAGTTTCATCTTTATTGGCTGTATTATAACCAAAAATTTCAAAGGGAGTTACTTGACCCTTAAATCTATCTCCAAATTTAGCTGAATTTGCTATACCCGGTATTGGATTTTGATCTATAATTTTTAATATATTATCATCTTCTAATATAGGTTCTAATTGAGTTAAACCTCCTAATGAGCTATTAATACCTTCACAAATTTTAGATAAAAATTTAAATAAAAATACTTCGTTATTAGAAGTAGTATCTTGTAAACAATCTGAAATAAAGTTATAATTTAGATATATGTTCATAATTTGACCATACATTACTCCTTTAGCATCAGTTATACCAAAATCTAAAGCAGCTTGATTCCAACCATACCAATTTTTAATATAAGTTGATTTTCCAGTAGCATCAGATTTAGAATTTGCTGATAATTCTGGTAGGTAAAAAGGTTTAATAAAACATACTCTAGGATCTAGAGATACTTGCATTGGGAATATTGAACAAATATTTTCAGAAGCATTAGTATCTATCTGAATCATTTTGTTACTTTGAATAGAAGGAACAACGTATTCAGTAACGTAATTTAATAATTGACCAAATGTTAAGAAATAATTATATTTATCTATATTTACTCCTTTACCTTCTTTTCCTACACCCGATTGTATATTACCTACTAATTGGGCTTCAGTTTGTTTTAATAAAGTAAATAAACCTAAATAATTACCTCCCCCTTTCCACTTATTTTGATTTTGTTCTACAATATCTAAATATAATTTAAATGCTAAAGTTGAAGAACCGGCATTTTGTACAATAGAGGTATCTAATAAATTAGTAGTGTATTGAGATTTTTCTGTAATTTTTTGAATATCGGCAACACTTTTCATCTTTTGTGGTAAATTTACCTTTAAAGATTCAATAACATCTCCTATAGTTATTAAATTAAGAGTTATATCAAAGGTACCATCAGGACCAAATTTCCAATTAAAGTTAACTACTTTACCTAAAAATCCATCATAATTACCATCATATTTTCTTCTATATTTTTCTATAGTATCAATTACATTTCTAAAATTATTATTTGGAAAATCTTGAAACCAAACATCTTCACATAAGGTATTTCCAACATTTTGTAATTGATTATTTTCACCACTTATATATTTATCCCAACCCCATTCTAACAACATAGAATATCCTAATCTAAGATATAATAGTTCTAGTAATTCAAATTGAAATTTATTATAACATTTTATTTCAACAGTAGCACTTCGAATAGAACCTCGGTTTTTACAATCAATTTTAGCTGATATTAAACCTGGTGCAGGTTGCAATCCAAAGTTTGTACCTCCTAAACCATAAGAATTCATATTCCATACACTACCGTTAGTAGATACTCCAGATCTAAAGTTATGAGTTCCTTCAGATGTAACTTTACCATTAGCACCATAAGTAGTAGGGACTACTTCAGATAAGGTATTAAATAATACTGCTTTTCTAGCTAATTGATTTCCAGTAAAATTGTTAGTATTAGATAACCCAATATCTGTTAATCTTTGAATCCCGGCACTTGTAGGAACAGAATCAGTAGAATTACTTCCACTAACCGCTCCATTTCCTACTATTCTAACGGAAGATGAAAGCTTTAACCAAGCATTTTGGTTATTTAATATTTCAATTTCTTGTTTAGTTCTAACTGAATTTGCAGAAAAACCTTTACCATGTGTTCTCTGTCTTACTGCTATTTGAGCCTGAACATAGTCTTTAAATTTTTCTCCTATTATACTCATAACCTACTATTTCTGTTGTTTAATTTAGTGTAGTTAGCCATTATAGAAGCTATGTTGGCTGGGATTCTAATTTGTACCTCTAAAGGTAAATAATATGAATTTTGTTTTAATGATTCATTTGCTATCGATATAACCCACCACATTGAGGAATCTCCATAATACTGTTGAGCTAAAGTATCAAATCTATCTCCTTCTGAAGCATAAATGTACGTATCTTCTTGAGTTAAAGGGACTTGTGGGTATTTATTACCCATATACATTCTTACGCCTGAAGTAGCATTTTGTCTTATTCTACTAACTTGTTTTATTGGACTATATCTCCCCATTTTTATTATTTAGGTATATAATTTAAATTATTTTGAGTAGCACCCTTTACTTTTCCTCCATCATAGTTATTAACTCCGGCAGCCGCTAAACTTATATACTGTTCTTTACCATATTTACTTATAAAATTAGTAGCATCAGATTCACCATCATTTACAAAAGCATTTTGTTGTACTCTTGGAACAAAATCATGAATAGGAATAAATGTAAATCCGCTTACTTTAATCATCATAGGTAATTCTTTAACACTAGCATCTGATGATAGAGCTTGGAAATTTGAACCTAAAACTGAACCATCTGATATTCCTATTTCCCAAGGTGATTCTTGAGGAACATCTAAAGTAATACCTTTCATAATACCTACTTGTTCATAACAATAACCTCCTACAGTTAAAGATATTAAATTACCTCTCATATAGCCCGCTTTTGAATAATCTGGGGCACATACTGATGCTAAATAATTTAATTTTTGATACATTGGTATTAATTCTTGTTTTGATTGAGCTGCTACAGTCCAAGATAATGAAATTTGTCTGTCAAACCCATTATATTTATAAAAACTTTCACCTCTTCCCATAAATTTTTGAGAGTTCCAGTCTGATGAGTACTGATCTGAAAAACTATCTATAAAAGCTCTAAAATGAATATATGTTTTTTTGTTTGGGTTATCATTATCAAGTACTCCAATTCTAAATTTAACCAAATCATTTGTATCTGAAGGGGGTAAACCTGTTGATTGGTATAAAGGAAAAGCTGTAATTTGATCTAAAGCATTTTTATATCCACTATTAGCTATAATATTATCTTCAGTATTACCGGCATTTACAGTATTTCCACTTGGATCTATTATTCTTTTACCTATAACATAACTACTTAGGTTTCCTCTTCTACCAGGATCACCCAAATTAACTCTTTGTTCAATATTTTGAGTTACATAGCTTAGTGTATTTGAAATAGCATTTGAACCCGAAGGAGCTATAATTTTAGTAAAACTTTCTTTATAAGATAAATTACTAAAACTGGCTGGGGTGTACCCATTGATTTGTTCTTGAGTAAAAACTTGGGGAGGAGTATTATATCCCGCCCCACTATTTAATTTACTTAAATTAGTTTTAAGTAGGGTGCCAGATTGATAAACGCTTGAAACTCTAAAATCTACATAGTCTTCTCTAAATAGATTATATGCTTCATAAGGATCTAGATATTTGTAATATAATTGGGGGGCTTGAAAACTTACACCTTCGGGAGCATATGTAGACCCATTTTTACTTACAAATATTTTATTTTTACCAACTAATGTAGCTACAGAAGTTTGTTTTTTATTCCAATAATCAAAATTAACATTATTTACTCCTGTTCTTTGATCTGAGGTCATTTTAACAGATGTTTTACCAACACCTAGTATAGCTCCAGGACCTCCTGTGTAAGTATATAATACTTGATTACCAGCATTATTGGTATCAATAGTATTAACTAAAGCAAATAATCTACTTTTATTACCATTATTACCACTAGTAGCTATGGTATTTAAATAAGTAGGTAAACCTAAAGGTGTATTACCATCAATTGAACCTTTAGTAGTTCCTTTAAAGGGGTTAATCCCTTGTTTATTCAAATGTAAACCTAAACTATTACCCACTGCTTCACCTAAAGTAGATAAGGGGGTGTAAATACCTTGATTTATAGCTACATTATTTCTAACAAACGTTGAAATTTGTGATGCAGTACGTTGAATAAAATTACCACTAGTATTAGCTGTCTTAGCCACAAAAGGAACATAACCCGCTGATGAATTAACGTTACTTAACGATAATATATTTTGTTTTGCAACAAATAGAGGACCCGCAGGTGATCTAAAATCAAAAAACATTTTAAATAGCCTAGAAGTATCTTGAACAGTTACTTTAGGTAGAAGAGTACCTCCTCGCAATAGAAAATCCGGCCCACCAGTTCTTCCAATGTCTGAGAATTTTTCTGGTATAGGAGTTACTATATAAGGTTGGTTACTGTTTCCACCTCCAACTGTGTCATTACCAAACCTTAAGGATTTAAGGTTGGTTGTCATACTTACTAATGGCATATTTTAATTATCCAGGTAGGTTATCTAAATATCTAGAAGGTTGTCCTTGTCTATCTAATTGTGATGGAGAAGGTAATACTCCATTTAGTGGACGTACTTGAATCGAAGTAGGAGCCCCTATAGTAGAATAGTCTTTATGTAATGTTGATTGTTGGAATTGTGGTGTAACCGGAGTTGTACCATTTAACGCTGTTAATTGCGATTGTCCTGTTGTTAGTTTGTTTAATAAGCCCATAATATACTGTTTTTTATTATAAATATTAAATTATTGTACCTCATATAACCCCACTGGGGATAATTCTGGTTTTTTTCTTTGTAAACTATTTCCCTCTTGGTTGGTTGATATTAATTGCTTTAATAAGCTGTTTGTTTCTGAATTGTCTTGTTGAACTACTGTATTAGTTCCTCCCCCACTTTGCATTCTAGCAGCAGCTCCTGGAGCGGCTATTAAATCGTCATTTTTAGATAATTCAAATAATCCACCTTCTTTAGTAGATATTTGTGTTTTACCATCCGCTGGAGACATAACGTCACCTACTTGTTTAGATGAAGTAGCTAAATAAGCAATACCCGCAGCAGCTGCTGTAGCTGCTAATATAGCCCCTACAATAGGAATAGGACCAAAACTCTCCCATGCTCCTTTGACAACAGATACTATAGCACTACCATACTGAATAGCTTTTTCTTGAATTTTAATTGCAATACCTTTTAAAGTTAAACTATTTTCAGTAGCTTTTAATAATGTTATAACTTCCTGAACTGCTGCTATACCCTTCATAGTTGCATAAAAAGTTCCAACTACTATGGCTATACCTCCTAAAATAGTTTGCATGGTATCTAAAGATTCTATATTACCAGTTAATATACCTGATATACCTTTAAATAGATCAAAAACAGGAGTTAGTATTACAGGTATCATAGCTAAAGCAGGAAGTAATAGATCAACAATAGGTGAAACTATCTGCATAATTGGAATAGCTAAACCTACAAATAACTCATTCATTTTATCTACAGATTGAGTTATTTTTTCTTGAATACTGTTTTGATTTTTTAAATCATCTATACTTTGTTTACCTAATTCTTTTTTGATTTCGGCTTGGGATAACCCCTTTGCTTCTAAACCTTCAATTTGTTTTTTTCTTAATTCATATTCTTCACCAGATAAATTACCTATTTGTTCTTGAGTAAATAAAGTTTTAGCTAATTCTTCACGAGACATACCTACAGCCTTAGCTAAAGCGTCTTGTTGGATTCGATTCATTTCTGCAAATTCTGCTGCTGATCCTGCTTGTTGAGCAATTTCGGAGGCGACAGTAGCTAAATCATTATTTAAAGCAGCTTGTCTTGCTTTTTCTAAATTTAAATCTTTATTTAATAATAATTCGGCTGATAATTCGTTTTCAATTGATGATTCAAAATCTAATAAACTTCCAGCTATATCATCTACTTTAGATAATTCCATACCTAAAGCTTTAGCAGTAGAAACCGCATTAGCTATAGCAGCTGGGTTTTTACTTAATGATAAAGTAGTTGCTGCTGAAACTTTGCTAATATCTTTTAGTATATCTTTTTCATTTAAAGCTACTTTATACCTTTGACCCGTTACTCTTGCTTGGGCCATTATTTCTTTAGTATTAGCTTCTAAATCACCCCCAGTAGCATTTGTAATCTTGCTAACTCCACTTAATTCATCATAAGTTAAACCAGCAGTTTTGTGAAGTTGTTCAAATGAAATTAAATTTTTATCAATAGTAGTATTAAATATACCTAATTCACCATTAACCGCCATTAAAGCTTCACCTAACCCTTTAGTAGTAATAGAAATCTCTCTAGATGAATTAGCAGCACTATTTAATTGACTTTCTAATACTACAGCTTCATTATAGGATATATTTAGGTTTTTAGCTAATTTACCAGTTGCTTCATCTGCACCTTTTGCAGCATTAAATATACCAACAATAGCTAGTTCGGCTAACCTCATAGGGGTTAGTACATCTTTTATATTACCAGAAAGTATTTTTGATAGAGTACCAGTTTTATCTAATTTATCTGCTATACCTCCAGCACTCTCTTTAATAACTTGAAAAAAGGATTTGGATTTTTGAAGTTCAGCATTTTGATCTTCTATAGCTTTAAGTGCTTGTTTTTGGAAATCTAACTGTTCTTGTTCTTGAGCTAGAAGTTCTTTTTGGATATCTGTTAGTCTATCTCCTAAAACTTCTCTTTTTGCTGCTAATCTTGCCTCATTTAAAGCTATTTTTTCTGCTTCTTTAGCTATATCTTTTTGAGTAGCTATACCTGAAGTAACTTTAGCTTGAAGATCAATTAGGGAATTGGTATTTGAAACTGCTTTTTTTAAATCAGCAACTAACCCACGTTGCATAGTTTTACCTACAACATCAACTGCACCATTTAAATCAGAAGCACCGTCGACTGCATCTTCAAAGGATTTAACTAATTGATCCCCTATAGATGATACCGCGTCTAAGATGTAACCTAATTCTTTGTTTACACCTTTAATTTCTTCTTCAGATCTTCCGTCTCCTAGAGCCATATAAAATTATTTATTATAAATATCAGGAAAAGCAACTATTTGTAGCTGCTTTTTCCTTCATATTGCTTAGATGCTTGTGCAAAAGCGGGTGTGTTTACTTTTCCACTAGAATCTACAAGGGAGGTTTTACCTGAGTTTTGTTGGTTTTCTATTGCTTCTTTTTCTTCTCTATACCATTTTTGGATTTCCCTAAAGGTAAATTTACGAAGCCATATAGGCATGTTATACACAGTATTATAATCATATCCTCCTTTTCCATGAAATATTATTTCGTGGATTTGTTTAAATAAATTTACTCTAGTTTGAGGCGCGGTTTCCAAGTTCAGGCCAAAAAAATGTTAGTCCTATTGGGACTATTACCTCCTCTCCATTTTCTAAAGTAACATTTAAATCTACATCGGGTTGTGTTAACCTTAAATGCTCTCTAAATGCTTTAGTATCTCTAGCTAGGAAATAATTATCTACAAAATCTCTAATTGATTTAGATTCTGTTTCTCCATTAACTGAGGTAAGAGTGTATTTTAATCGGGTTGAGGCTTCTGGGGATGAATTTGGTTGAATTTTTTTAAGTCCTTTTAATTCGGCATCAATTTTTGCTTCATCATGACCTGTTAAAATTTTATAAGTAATAGGAATATTACTATATGGTAAGGTAAATGAAAATTCATTTTTTCCTTTTTCAACTAAGGATGAATCAAATTTTTTATTTTCTAATTCTGATAAATTAACAGTATGTTGTTTACCATTAATAGTTACTGTATAATCTGCTCCATAACCTAGGATACGAGTTGCAATTAATACTGCATTTTTATCTCCAATAACTAAATCTTTTAAACTTACTTTTGAAACAATTACAGATTCTAATAATTTTTCTAATACTGTACCATTTTCAATGTATGATTGGTTAGAAAGAATATCTTCTTCTTTAGCAGTCATATATTTAATTTCTACTTTACCACTTGATAGGGGATTGTCGGAAGGATATAATAATCCTCTTGAGGGTAATTCAATAGTTTCTGTTGGGAACTTAAATTCGGCCATAATCTTTATTTAATTAATAACGGTTGTTTTATTATACATATGAACATAAAAAAAAGCTTGGCCTAAGCCAAGCAATTTTTGAAAAAAAGTGGGAATAAGTTTATTAAAAGTTCAAGATACAGTAATCAGGTTGTAATGTAACTGTAAGTTCTTGAGCAGCATTCTCAGTATCCCAGTTATAATCACCAAAATTGGCTTCTGTGATAATTGCGCCTTTAATAATCCATTCAGATACGATATCTCCTACTGGTCCTAATACATCTAAAGTAAGGTCTTTTTTGTAGAAATCACTATATCCATCTCTACCTGTTACAGATTCGTGATGTAAACGTACCCATTCCATTACTGCTTGAGCACCTGATGGTGTAATTGGATCAAATAGAGTCATTTGAATAGTTCCCCATGTTGATTTACCTTTTACAAATCGTTGAACGTTTATGTGATTTAAAGCTACTGTACCTTGTGTCAATGTTACAGCTCCCATACCTTTAATTTGGTATGAAGGGATCCCATCTACATAAAGAATAAATCTATTCTTTTGTTTTGGTTCGAATGCTGTAAAAAATATTTCGTTTGGGTCTAATACTGCCATTTTGTTATATATTATTTATTTTATTATAAATATTAATTATTTTAATTTTTTATCCTGGGAATGTAGCTCCTGTTGGAAGAACATTAAAGTCTAGGATTATAAATTCTGCTGTTTTTGTTGGTTGTAAATAAATTTGACCTACTAATTCATTTCTATCAATTACATCAGGTGTGTTGTTTGTATCATCCATTACTACTTTAAAAGCATATAAACCTTGTCTTTGTTGTACTGATTCTAAGTATGGATTTACTTGGCTTAAGAAATTATTTCTTGTAGCAATTGTATTTTGTTCAAATACTAAGTTATCAGATATTTGACTAATGTATCCTTTAAGAGCGATTAATAATCTTCTTACATTTACTCTATCTAAAGCAGATGCTTTTTTCTGCAATGTTTTTTGTCCGAATACTACAGTACCAGTTCCTGGGAATGTTGCAATTGGGTTAACATTTGCTTCGTATAATGTATCTCTATTTCCTGATGTTAATTTTCTTTCAGCTCTAATTACACTTCCTAGAGATCCTCTAATTAAACCTGCAGGTGCAAACCATGGATCAGATGAAGCATCTGTAAATGCATATACTCCTGGGATGTAAGTTGAAGCTGGTGCCCAAACTGTTTGTCCAGTTGCTGCATCTAATGTTTGCAACCAAGGCCAGTAAGTAGCTGCGTATGAGCTATCATATGCTGATGCCGCGGTTACTACTGTATTTACCGTTGAATTATACGGTACTAAGTCAATTACAGCGATACAATCGGTTCTTCCTTGTGCTACGTTAACTAACGTATTAACTGTAGAAGCATGTAAAGTACTGATTAAACCTGGTGCAGCAAGTACATTAAATTGATAATCATCAGAGTTTGATAATAAATTAAGTGATGAAGTATAATCAGAAGGTTTAATACCTTGAATATTTGTTGCTGTTATATTTTCATTAAATTTAGCATCATTATTTTCAACATTTTTACCTGTAGCTCCACCGAATGAACCTGAGGTAACTTGTGGTAAAGAAGATGTGTATTGTGATTTAGCTGTACCGTTGTTATCGAAATATTGTGGAGTTGGTAAGTTAACAGATTCTACATAAACATAAGCACTTCTGTTTGGATAATTACCATTTGTTTTAACGTAGTAATCAGTACCATCTTGTTCTACTGTAAAGTAAGTATCACCAATTGCATTACCAATATAATTAGCAGCTGTTGGGTCTAATGACAAGTTATTGTAAGTTTCTAATACTGCCTTTTGGTTATTTGTATCGTTACCTCTTCTGATTAATAATGAAAATTGACCTGAAGCTGTGTTAACTGAAGCTACTTCCCATCTGATGTTATTAGCTGAACCACTTGTTAAAGTTCCATTTGCACTATCAACGATTTGTGAGTTGTTCATAATTACACCCTCAGAAATTGTTTTCAATGTAAAAGATGAAGTATAAACTAAATCATTAGATTGTAATAGAAAACTTAAATTGGTTCCTCCTGCTTTTGTAGCACCTAAAGAAGAAGATGCAATCGTAATAGTATCACCTACTGCATATCCTGAACCTGGTGTAGTAAATGTTACATCTATAATATTAGATACGGTAGCACTTGCAGCTTGTGAGGCAATTGATACTGTAGCTATTGCTCCTGAACCACCACCACTTGTTGTTGTAACTAAGTTAGTTGAAGTACCACCTGTACTACCTGTAATGTTTGGAGAAGCAACAATTGAAGATGAAAGGGCATTTAACCCACCTAGTATATTACCTGAAGTAAGTGAACTTCCGATTGAACTAGTTGCTTCGGTAAATGAACCTGTAACAACTCTAGTTACTAATAAAGATTCACCCCCTTGTGCAAAATAATTTCTTGCTGCAATTGAATTTAAATAAGTGTAGAATTGGGATCCACTTTCTACTACGCCACCAAAAATAGCCTCGTATTGTGAAAATGTAGATACTGCTGTAGGGATATTAACAGGACCCATTACTGCAGGTCCAATAATAGCCGCACCATAGGTTACGGGTCTAGCACCAATAAATGATGAATCGTTTTCTCTTGCTAATACACCTGGAGATAATAATGTTTCTGCCATTGTTGTTTATATTATTTTTTAATATTATTTTGTTATAAATATTAGAAAATATCTCAAAAATCTATTCCAATGCACTAATTTCCCCTGTTTCCAGGTTTATGTTACCGTCTCCGTATTTAGCTTGTAATTCTTTAGCGGATTGGTTTTGTTGTGTTTGGAGTTTTTTAAATCTTTCTAATAACTCTGCTTTTTGAGCATTTAAATCATCGATTGTTAATTCAATTGTACCTAATCCGGCAACTATCTCATTATTTTCGATTTGATATTCTTGAAGATTTTTTAATTCTTCTGGTGTTAAAGTTGTAACTGACATATAATGTGTTTTTGTTTATTATAAATATGGATAGGTTTGTTTAAAATTATATCCTAGTTCTACCTTCTTGAGGAGGATTATAATTTAAGCTAGGTTCATTAATATTACTAACTGCTTCAGAAGTAATAGTAATTTTAGCTTTAGAATTATATTTTTTCATTGAATTTAATTCATTTTGAATTGTATCAGGAATAATATATCCTCTTAATCTTATATTAAAAGTACCCTTTACTAATCTATCTTGATTAACTGTTAATTCAGTAGCAGTTGAAAAACTATCAATAAAAGCTCTAAATTGATATCTTTCAGGATTGCCCCAATATGCATCAGAAGCATATTCACATGCTTCGATTACTTTATTTAGTTGCTCCATGTAATATGTTTGGATAATACAACTGTATTCTAAAGTAACATAAGAAGGTTGTGCTATAACATGAAATACCTCTACAGGTTTTCTATTATTTAATGTAGCAAAATTACTATAAAAATTTTTAGGACTAAATTGTTTTGAGAATGAACCATACAAATTAGGACTATTAGCATCTAATTTATTTGCTACACTTCTATCTTTAGTAATTGTATCTCTTTTAATTACAATAATAGGTAACATAATAGCACCATTTTTATCTCTATAATACCCATCACGTTGAAATGATTTCCATCTTTCAGGAGCACCATATATTATTGGTACTTCTCTTCGAGTACCATTCTGGTATACAAAAGGTTTAATTACATTTTGAAAGTAATAAAATACTGCTTCATCTATATCTTTTAGTCCAACATTAAATTGCTTAGTGTCATCTTCTTTAAAACTCATTTGAGTAGATCTATTAACCGCTATACCAGTTTCTTGGTAATTAGGGTTAATATTTTCACTAGAAGCATTAGGGTTACCTAATTTACCTCTATTTTCAATACCTTCAAAAGGAATTGCCTTTTCAGCACTGATAGTTTTTTGAGATTTAGGTATAGGTTTTCTTGGATTTGCCATTAGAATCTTTCGTAATATGGTGAAATAGCAACTTTATCAGCTGGTATATAATATGTTCCTACTAAAATTGATAAGTTATTACCAAATTCATGTAAACCAGGGTTTAATGGGTTTGGTTGACCGTCTGAATCGTTATTTGGATATTGTGGGTTTTTTCCTCCCCAATATTGATTAGCAACTGTGCTTTGAACACCATAATATGCTTCTTGATATAAGATAATATCCCCTACTTGAGGAACAATATCAGCATCTACTAAGTCATCTCTAAAGAAATAAAATTCAATTCCTTGTTCAAATCCTACACTTTCAATTTGAGTTGGATAATTTTGGTTTTCTCTATTTATTAAAACATTAAATAAAAAGGGACCATTATAATATTTTTCTTCAGCGGCTTCACCATATATATTTACTTTAGTTTCCTCTAATTTAAATTGATATATAGCACATTGTTGGGTAATAATATTACCACACAAGAGGGATGTTGGATTTATAAAAAATAATGTTTGCGGAATGGAAAACATTTATAGATCACAGTTATCCCTATTTAAATGCAAATAGTTTTGCAGTACAATGTGAATATATTTGGAATTATGATGGGTTTAAAGTAAACCCAAATTATAAATTTAAAAATTGGGCGTATATAAA
The DNA here is from genome assembly GCA_032273045.1 of Chloridella minuta. Lineage (NCBI taxonomy): Eukaryota > Xanthophyceae > Mischococcales > Pleurochloridaceae > Chloridella > Chloridella minuta. Next base: position 861 of record JAUKPQ010043718.1, on the reverse strand, counting down.
AACTGATTATATTCATGATTTTTTTAATAATATAAAAATAAAAGAACCATTAATAATACTAACCGGCAATTCTGATATACCGATTAATAATTTGCATTTAAAATATATCAATCAAGAAAATATTATTGCTTGGTTTGCACAAAATGTAGAAATAATACATCCAAAATTAAAAACAATCCCAATAGGAATAGCAAACGCCGGATATCCTTTTGGAGATGTAAAGATTTTACAAAAAATACAAAAAGAAAATAATAAGAAAAATAATTTATTTTATTGTAATTTTACAGTAGATACAAATAAAAAAGAAAGACAATACTGTTTAGAACAAACAAATTTATCTATCATAGAGCATACAAATGGTGGTTGGGATGGAGTATACGGTATTCATGGAATTAATAAAAAGGTACCAAATACATTTGAAGGTTATTTAAGAGATTTAAGTAAATCTTATTTTTCTATATGCCCAAAAGGAAATGGTATAGATTCTCATAGAGTATGGGAATCCTTATATGTAAAAACTATACCAGTAGTAACAAAAACATTAATTGCACAAGAACACTGCTACATACCAATGATTGTTTTAGATGATTGGTCTGATTTTAAGCATATAAAATTTAATGAAGAATTATATACTAAAGTATGGAATAATTTTAATCTTGATGATTTAAATATGCCTAATTATTTACAAAGAATGTATAAAAATGAAAACATGTCTAATAGCACAAATTTATAATGAAGAACATCGTATTCTGGATTGGATTAAATACCATAAAAAAATAGGTATAGACAGAATTTTAATTTATGATGATTTATCTATAGACAATACTAAAAAAATAGTAAATGATATTATATCCACTGATA
>JAUKPQ010043607.1:0-31602 GCA_032273045.1 Chloridella minuta | reverse complement strand
AAATAAAATGAAAACATATACTTGTTTTAGTTAAGATTTCCATATATGTAAGTTGTTGGTTTTTTAATTTTAAAAAATGGTTTTAAATTACTAGGAACTGACTCAAAACAAACTGAATTTTTGTTATCACTAAATTTATAGTCAACAGAAGTTCCACCATCTAATAGAATCCCCTCATTCATTCCTTTATTGTGAGCAAAATCAATGATTTCTTTAATGGTTACTAATCCTAATCTGTCTGAAGAAATAATTATAATCTCGTCATTATTATTTTCACCAATAATTGTACGATATCTTTTTAGTTTTCCGTGAGAAGTTTTAAATAATTTTTTATTCTTAACACCATTATCAATACCCCATAAAATTGTTTGAGAAGCAAAATCTACATTTTTTGGGCATTTTTTTGAACTTACATGTGCAACTCCATTTGTAACGTAAAAATAACCACCACCTATAGTTTTTGAATTTATTTTTTTACCATTAACAACAACCAACCCAATTGTGGATTTGTTGGTAAAAAAATTACTATTAGTGTAAAAATCAGATTTAGTTGGTTTTTTTGTTGAAACAGCAAATTTCATATGGTTCTTATTTACAATAAGAATATTAAAATTTGATTCATTAGTTAATTGAACCTTATGTTCGGTGTTGATGTTTGTACTTTTAAATGAAGTACATAATAAGAAAATAACGGAAAATAATAATAAAGAAATTTTTAATAGGTTTTTCATATTTTTATGTTTTATGAATACAAAGATACGGATTTTAATTTAATTGACAAAAAAACTAAACATCAAACCTTACATAAGTTTTAATGGTACTATCAGGAAAAAAATAGACCATAGATTCTCTGATTAAAACCTCCGCTAAAGTTCCAACAAGAACATCTTCATTTATTACATCACCCAACATTACTATCGCCTCTATCTGAATCACATTAGTGGTAACTCCAAAATCTATTGTATGGATTTTTATGGTAGACCCTTTACCGTAGATAGATTCTACGGCTTCAATTTGGAAGTCGTTAATAAAACTTTCAATAAGCCGACATAATCTTCTTTTATTATCCATCACAATAATAATAACAAAGAAAATATTAAAAGAAATCCGTTATTTACCTTGACCTCTATATGGTTTTTTTTTAGAAGAACCATTAAAAAAGGGGACAGTAGCGAACTTCCCCTTTAAATGTTACCATAACGATAACGGTCCTAAAAGCCCCAATTTTGTGGGCAGGCTGATTTATGGATAAATATTAAACTAAATGATAATATACATCGGAATTGACGAATTAAAAGAACAAGATAAAAATATTTGGTAGTTTAAAAAAATGTTTTTATCTTTGTAAAACAATAAACAACTACAGATATGACAACAGAAAAATTAATCAGAGACAAAGACGGACGATACAATTATTTGTTTAATTGGATTGGTGGTGGATTTAATGATGTTTGGGCGTTTAATATGAAAGAGGCTCGTGATATTGTTAAGAAACAATGTAAAGAATCTGAGGAAAAATATCCAACTCATGTAAAGTTGGTTGCCGACCCAAAATCGTTCAGAAAGGCAACAAGAAAAATGTCTGACGAACAAAATAGATTGGGTTGGATGATGACAATGTAGTTGTTAAATTTGGTTGAGGTAGCTCAGCAGGTAGAGCATTCGTTTGAAGAGCGATGTGCCGGTGGTTCAATCCCACCCCCAACCACAAATAAAGTTGACGAGTTGTAAAACTTTTATTAACTTTATTAAAGATTGAACAGAGGGTTTATTTTTGAAGCGGTGTTGCTTAACCACCCACAAATTTTGTTCCTCCTCTTAAAATAAATACAAAATTTGAATAAATATAAGTAGGTTTTTTTGGTGTAGTATCCCTTTATTTTTAACCTTCATTTTGTAAATCAAAATTATAAATTTCCAATTTTTTAGTCGTTTTTTAAATAATAAAAATGATGGTCGTTCAAGCCATAAGGGTGATAATGGTACCCAGCAAAAAATCCATATTTTTCCTGATGGGAAAATACAAAAGGGTGGCGACGGTCACCCTTTTTTTTGTACCGGTATATTTATCTATAAATATTATGCCAAGTACAAGGCCATTCGCATACAATACAGGTTCCACAATTAATGGGACAAGCCAAGTCGGAGATTTGGCTATTGGTTATGCTAATGTGGCTTATAATGGAAATTATGGGGGTGTTGAATGGTGGATGGGTCCTGATGAAAGTTTGGGATATGTGATTGCAGTTCCTGTTCCAAGTGGCACTCAACCGATACCTATAGCAGGAACAGGTGCTAAAGTTGGATTTTATGGTACCGAAATAATGCCATATCCATTTGGCGAATTCACATTTGTTCTACTTGTAAATCAAACATTCAATCAAAATTTTACCAATGGTGATGATGCATCAAATTGGCTTACATCAAATGGTTATTGGAATTCTTGGGGTATTGTTACACCAGGTTTGGTTATTGAATTGGATGCATATTCTTCTGTGAGTTATCCAGGTTCAGGTACAAGTGTATATAACTTGATAAATGTTGGGACTTATACTCACACCTTATCAAATGCGCCATATACAGTGTTGAGTGGTGTAAAATGTTTTGATTGTTATAACTTTCCAGCAGAAATTAGTGTTAGTGGTGCTGGACCAACATTGCCAAACACAGGATATACTTATGTTTCATGGGCAAGATTGAAACCTAGTCCAAGTTTTTATAGAACTTTATTTAAAACAACTACGGATAACTCTCCATTGACAGTAGAAGTAGGTAATTTTAATTTAGGTTATTACGACGATAATTTGAGTACTTTTGAATGGTGCGGATACGATGTTACATCCATTCAAGATGTTTGGGTTCAATATAGCGTTGTTGGAGATTCTTTTAGTAGTTTATATTATATCAATGATACATTTGTAGGTTCCGTTCCATACGGTGCTGGAGGAAATCAACACAAATACTGGGGTGCGGTAAGTGACCAACAATTTGGTTATGTTGCCAACATGTTTTATTACGATAGAAAACTTAATGGTGTGGAAATAAGTCAAAACTATAATTATTTATCTCCGAGATTTTTCCCGGTTACACCAACTCCAACAATTACAACAACTCCAACAATTACGCCAACGGTTACACCAACAAAAACTTTAACACCTACGCCAACAGTTACTAGAACTCCAACAAAAACTCCAACAAATACACCAACAAATACGGTAACACCTACAAACACTGTTACTCCTACAAACACAGTAACACCTACGGTAACACCGACAAATACAATTACACCGACAAACACAGTTACACCGACAAATACAGTAACACCAACAAATACAGTAACACCAACAAATACAGTAACACCTACGATAACTCCGACAAATACGGTAACACCAACAGCAACATTAAACGCCGCTCCAGTCAATACTGTTGCACCTGTCATAAGTGGTACTAACCTTATCGGTAGTACTTTAACAACAACCAACGGTACTTGGACTAACTCACCAACAGGATATACATATCAATGGACAAGAAACGGGTCAAATATTGGTTCAGCAACCTCATCAACATATGTTTTAGTTGAGGCTGATGCCGGAGCTAATATCGTTTGTAAAGTCACGGCAACTAATGGTTCAGGTAGTACAACCGCAAATAGTAACACAATAACCGAAGGAAGTTTTGTTAGTAACTGGATAACAACAAATACGGGAGGTACAAGTAGTGCTGCAACAACAATAGTTCTTCCGTTACTTGCCGCTGGAGGAACATATTCAGGCACAATTTATTGGGGAGACGGAACATCATCAGGTTTAACTTATGCAAATAGAACAAAAGTTTATTCTACGGGAGGTACATATAAAATTGTTATAACCGCATCATTGGGTAACTTTAAAGGGTTCCTTTTTGCTAACGGAGGAGATAAAACAAAACTAAAAGAGATTACACAATGGGGTCCATTACAATTGGTCAGCTCTTCGTCAGGTTATTTCTATGGATGTACTAACCTAACATTGACAGGTGTTACAGATACACTTAATTTATCTGGAGTAACTGACTTTACCAGTGCATTTAATACTTGTACTTCATTAACTACAGTAAATAATATGAATAGTTGGGATGTTAGTAAGGTGACAAACTTTACATCTGCATTCTCAACTGCATCATCATTCAATCAAAATATTGGTGGTTGGAATGTTAGTGCGGCAACCATAATGACTAATATGTTTGTTGTTGCCTCGGCATTTAACAATGGTGGTTCACCATCAATAAGTGGATGGACACCTAGTAGGGTAACAACCTTCCAATCTATGTTCCAAAGTGCATTTGCCTTCAATCAACCAATTGGTAGTTGGACATTATCAAGTACAGCCTCAACAATTAATATGACAGGTATGTTTATAAATTGTTATGTATTCAATCAAGACATTGGTAGTTGGAATGTTAGTAGGGTGACAGACATGTCACAAATGTTTAATTCGGCTCTTGTATTTAACAATGGAGGTTCACCATCAATAAGTGGATGGTCTGTTAGTAATGTAACAACCTTATCACAAATGTTCCAAAGCACCAATTTCAATCAACCAATTGGTAGTTGGAATGTTAGCAAGGTAACAAACTTTAGTTCTATGTTCCAAAGTGATACCGGTTTCACCCAAAATATTGGTAGTTGGACATTATCAAGTACGGCTTCAACAATAAACATGCAGAGTATGTTTTTTGGTTGTACCAATTTCAATCAAAACATTGGTAGTTGGAATGTTAGTAGAGTAACAAACGTGTTACAAATGTTTTATGCCGCATCGGCATTTAACAATGGAGGTTCACCATCAATAAGCGGGTGGTCTGTTAGTAATGTAACAACCTTTCAAAGTATGTTCCTAAATGCCACCAATTTCAATCAACCAATTGGTGGTTGGACATTAAATACGAGCACAGGAGCAACAATAAACATGACAACTATGTTCAATAATGCAACTAGTTTCAACCAAGACATTGGTAGTTGGAATGTTAGTAGGGTAACAAGCACGTCATCTATGTTTAATACTGCCACGGCATTTAACAATGGAGGTTCACCATCAATAAGCGGGTGGTCTGTTAGTAATGTAACAAACTTTGGAGGAATGTTCGGAAATGCCACCAATTTCAATCAACCAATTGGTGGTTGGACATTATATACAAGTACGGGTACAACAATTAGTATGATAGGTATGTTTAATTCTGCAACTAGTTTCAATCAAGACATTGGTAGTTGGAATGTTAGTAGAGTGTCAAACATGCAAGCTATGTTCGCAAGTGCCACGGCATTTAACAACGGAGGCTCACCATCAATAAGTGGATGGTCTGTTAGTAATGTAACAAACTTTTTCCAAATGTTCCAAAGTGCCACCAATTTCAATCAACCTATTGGTAGCTGGACATTAAATACGAGCACGGGTACAACAATTAGTATGTTTAGTATGTTTAATAGTGCAACCAATTTCAATCAAGACATCGGTAGTTGGAATATAACTAGAGTTAACAATTTCTCTAATTTCATGGCATCTAAAACCGCAGCAAACTACAGTGCGGCTAATCTAGACTCAATTTATAATGGGTGGTCAACACAAAATCCACGACCAAGTATTACGATATCATTTAATACAATAAAATATACTGCTGCAGGACAAGCCGGTAGAAATGTATTAACAGGTGCACCAAATAACTGGACAATAACCGATGGAGGAACTTAAAATTAATATGTATGGAACAATCAATTGAATATCCACAAGAAATAACATATTGGATTGTATATGATACAATTCCCGATGAATTTGTTGGTTATGGAATAACAAACCCTGAACAAGTAACAACAACAGGAAGAAAATATCTATGGTATACATTAGATGAAATTGAATGGGAAAATAAATTATTAGAAGATTTTGGTATAGTTTATTCTCCACCTGAAATTTTACCTGAACCATAGTAACTAACTATTTATACGATATGAGAAAATTTTAGTCGGTTGTGATTTTTTTGAACATCATACACACGACCCAAGCTATGAATATTGTCAGGCAGATGACGACGAACAAGATTATTATGATAATGATTTTGTAGAAATTAAATAAATCCTTATTTTTGCATAATGTCAAAACAAGTAAAACCTGAAAAACCCCTAAAATTTGAAAGAATTTACGAGGATGAAGAAACTATTAGTGTTTGGAAGTATGATTATAATGTAACAAGAAGCGGACCTGTTTCTGTTGACTTTAAATACAAAAAGGGTTTTGGACCTCCCCAAGAAAAAAAGAAAAAAACTTTGGGTGATTTAGCTAAAGAAGCCCAAAAAGAAAGAAAATTAAAGAAGCCTAAGCCTTGATTCAATAATCTGTTTTAATTTCAATAAAGTTTGTTTGTCTAACGATGATGCAACTTCTGAAGTATTCTCAAGAACAAGTCGGGATAATAATGATTCTGTAACATTTGTATTGTCATCTACTTCAACAACTCTGTCGTAGGACATATTGCTTTCTTCATAATTGTCATAAACTGTGTTTATACGGTTGTAACCCTCATAAGTCTCCCAATTTCCATACTCTCTTTGTTGTTCTGCCGAATCTTTAACCCAATCCTTATCATAAGCATCAAATTTTTGACCTAAATATTCTTCATAAGCACAAGTACCCCAAACCGAATATTGTAATTCGTATGTTTTTGCAACAGGTATAACGAGTTGCTCAATTAATTCCTTATTATTTATCTCCTGTGAATTATTTGCAAAAATATCGGCAATTAAGTCGTCATTAATTTCAAGAAATTTGGCGAAAAATTGAACATCCTCATCACTCACGGTCATACTGAAGAATTTTGCAATACTTTCCAGCATTTCATAATTTTCATCATAGTCATTGTAAGGATTATTTATATCAAAACCGTCATCAACTAGTTTTTCCGCAATTCTAACTAATTGTTTTTTTGGTAATTTTGAAAATTGACTTTGTTCTGCTGCCATAATAATAAATATATAAAAAGGCGATAATTTCTTATCACCTTTTATTCTTCTTCAATTTCCCAACCATCTTCATCATAAAAATACTCGGCACATGGGTATTCCCTACCTTTTTCATCAATATGACACCAATGAGTTTTTTCCTCATCTAACCATTTCCAATCCTCTCCTTCTTCACCCTCAGGTAAGTCAGGGTTTTCCAATGGTGGATGATATGCGTTGATATCAACATACCTGTGATTGCATTCACATCCACGATGGACACAATCGTCACAAAAGTTTGGATTATCGCCACTTAAAAATCCCGGACCATATGACCAAATTGCGACTTTTCCACAATCACATAAATCTTTAGATATGTTCAATTTCTTTTCTTTAGACATATTCAATTTCTTTTGTTTCAGGGTTATATTCAATTACAATTGGTTTGTTCTCATATTCGTATCTTTCATTCAAAGTGCTTGCATTTAAGTATTCCGTACCATGAAATGATTTTTGGCCATAAGCCCAATGGATGTGACCTGATACATGGATTTTTGGTTTAACTTGTAATATTCTATCAAATAAATCCTGACATCCCACATTTAAACCTTGAATCGTGTGGTCAACCATTCCATAAGCAGGGCCGTGAGTAACCAAGATATCAAGACCTTCAGGGATTTTTGCCCACTTCTCAGCGAGTTTTTCCCCTCTTGGTAGGTTGAATGCCCAATCATAAAATTCAGGTTGCCACGGACTTCCATAAATCTTAACACCATCAAGTTCAACCATATTGTCAAAAAGATAATGAACACCTTTTTCTTTGTATTCAGGTGCAATGTCATGATGGATTTCAAATCCCCAATCATGGTTACCTGCAATGAATACTTTGTGTTTAAATGGAGTGTTAGAAAACCAATCCAAGAATTCTTTAATTTCGTGGGATTTACCAACATTGGTACAATCTCCCGCATGAACAAGAATATCCCCTTCACCCAAGATGTTATTATACGCCTTGCTTGTTAATATTTTGTGTTTTCCGTGAGTATCAGAAATAAATACAATTTTCATGTTTTAAATTATTAGAGTACAAATATACTACTTTTTTTTTTAATCCCACCAACCTTTTATTCCAGAACCATCAAACCATTCGTACCAAAGGTCTCGTTTTATTTTTTCTTCCTCGGTTTGTGCTTCATATAATTTACGGTATTCTTTATGGTCCTGACCTTTTAAAATTTTAAAAAGTTCATCCCATTCTTGTTCCTCAATTTCACGGGCTCTGTCAAATACTTTACGATTGTGTTCTTTTTCTTCAGGAGTGTTTTTATCAACCAACTGAGAATATTCTGGTTTATCGGGAACTGATTCAAATTCCAAATCGTGAAGAACTAACTCACCCAATTCTGTTTCCGCCATATCAATGTACTTATCCTCATTGTAGTTTTTAATCAACTAAATAGCTCTACGCATTGCAACAACTTTCTTTAATCTGGGACCATCAATCTCATTACCATATTTCTCAACGGTATCAGAAATGTGAGTCAAACCTGTCTCAAGAAACATTAAGGTTCCGTGATGGTCAAACCAATGATGGTTCCATAAAGCCTTTCTAAATGTCCAAACATTTTTGAAAAAGAGTGGTAGGTCATAACGAAATAATTCGTATGTCTTATACCACCAAGTGTTATGTCGTATTAATCTTTTGATGCTTTTACCAAAAGAATCTGCAAATTTTATATCCATATTAATTGTTTTGTTGTAATTAGTTTTGAATCCTTGAAACAAACTTACTATTAAGTTTTTTTTGAAGACGGAGAATTAATTCCCTGTAAACAGGATACTCTAAATAAGAATATTGTTTTTCGTATAAACGAACTAATCTTCTTGCCGAAAGTTCTTGTGACGGAGTTTCGCACGAATCAATAACTTTTTCAATCCAAATTGATATGTCTCCGTGATGTCTACTTGTTGCTGCCATATTATTTATATTTAGAATACAAAGATAGTAAAAAAATAAGACCCGTCAAAATAAATTTCACGGGTCTTTTGGAAAAGGGATATATGAGAACACTCCGAGGAGCGATGTACAAATAAATATGTTAAATGTTTAAAAAATTCCAACTCACACTATCAAGAAAAGTAATTTTTTACTCTATCCAATAATTTTTCATTAAATTTTATTCCGTGTCTATTTTTAAATTGTTTTAACAATGTTTTAATGGAGTCAGTTTTACCTGACTTAGATAATAAAATATAAGCCCCTAAATCAGCGTCTATTTCATCATCTTCACTTCTTGGACCATCGTGACCCATGATAATGTGTGCTATTTCATGAGCCTCAATGAACTTTAAAACTTCATGTCCAAAACCGTTCACCAATTGTTCACCATCAACAATTACTAAATTCTTACCAGGAACCATAAACCCATAACCATAGTCCTGAAATAACTCTCTCAAATTTTCATACTGAGGGTCTTCCTCAAAAACTACAGCGATTGATACGTTTGGTAAAAACTCACTATTATAAACGAATGGTTCCGATTTTTGCATTATTCATATAAATACTTTTCTGTTGTATTTTTAATTTTTTCTGTCCAACTTTACACATATTTGAAAACATAACCGTGAGTATGGTTTCTTTTACCGTTTGCAACCATACATGCTTTACCATTTGAACTCTGAAACCCTAAAAATCTACAAGCCTCAGATATTGCATAAAATCTTCCAACATAGGAATTATTGTCAAACCTAAATACATCAACAGATTTAGCCTGACCCGAGGATATGGAAGATGTTGATTGTCTTTTTTTAGTTTCTGAAGACCTTTTTTGTCCTAATAAAGATTTACTCCTTTTTAATTTGGTTTCTTCCGATGGTGATTTACCAAACATCGGGTTTTTATCTCCTAATTTGGATTGTCGTAGTTTTTCTTTAGTTTCCTCACTTCTCTTACAATTCCAAATCCCATCACCACCATCAGTCATATTACTTAATATACCGGTCCCTAAATCTTTCCTACCATACAATTTTATAAACTCTTTTTCTTTTTCAGATGCTTGAGATTTTGTTAAATTATCTAAAATTATTTCAATTTCAATATCTGTTTTAGAGAATATATTGTGCCAAATTTGATTGCGTCTATCAGGTTTTGTTTGATAAGCCCTCGCATAATTTTTTTTATTACCAATACCGACATAAAAAGGTTTATTCGTATCTAACCTAATGTGTCTATAAACATACCAATTATTTTCCATCATACTTTTTTATTTCATTAAGTATTAATTTTTCAACCCAATCATTTAACTTAATAGAATTATTTTTACAATATTCTTTTAGTTTTTGGTGGGTTTCTTTACTAATTATTAAAGTTTTTCTTTCCATATTAATAAATATCACGGAAATATAAAAAAGTATGAAAAAGTATAAAAATTATGACAATAATTTATAAAAATGTTTAAACTCGTGAATACGCGCATTTAACCCTATCACACCGCCATTAACTCTTTTTGTTACTGCAGTTACAGTGGCGTCATCAGCACCTTTATCACAAATAGACCATAACTTATTTGTGTCAAAAAAGAAAGCTGCAGAGGCTAAAGGGTATTTGGTTGCAACTAAATCAGGATTACTAATTAAATCAACACCTAAAAAATCACCTAATTTTTTATAGTTTTCTTTACCTGTACTTTGGAGTGCTCCTCTGCCACGAAATTTATAACCTTCTTTTGTTGATTCGTCACCATTACCCATTCGTCCACCATACACTTTTGATGCGATTTTTTCAGGGTTTTTAGCATAAGATTCCGCTAAGTTACCAGGAAAGTATTTTGGGAAGATTTTTTTCAATCCATCTGCTGAATAATTTAAGTTTTCTTGAAAAACTTTAAATCCCCCACTTTCATGTGAACATTGTGCCAAGAAATGAGCCAATCGTAAATTAGTTGTAATATTAAACTTTGCAGCAGTTTCAGGAATTTGAGCAATAACTGAATCTGGAATATGACCTTTTAGTTTATCAATCTTTAAACCACCTACTGATGAAACATTAACAACAGTTGGGATTATAATTTTATCTTCTTTAATAGTTTCCACACCGAACATTTTACCCCATGTTCCATCACCGACAATACCGTCGTCTTTTAATCCGTTTGCTTTTTGCCATTTTTTTACGGAATTTTCAGTGCCATCACCAAAGATACCATCTGAGGAGAGACCTAACTTTGATTGGAGTTTTTTTACGTCTTCTCCTTTAGACCCAATTTTTAGTAACATAGTTGTTTATTTTATTATAAATACTTTCAAGTCCGTAACCATTATATATTTATATTAAACTTATATTACAATGAAATTATTAAGTGAAATAGAAAGAATCCAATCCGTTATGGGAATTATTACCGAAACGGATAAAGAAAGTAATAAACAAATGAATATCAACCTACGCAAAACGGTTGATATTTTGAAGTATTTGAAATTATACAACAAAACTATTGAAAATATGTTAATGGAAATTAGCGTATTGGCAAAAGAACAAGTTATTGATTTTGGTTTATTAGAAAGAGGGTTAAGAAAAATCTTACTTAAAAAGGGTGACAAAAAGAAAAACGCTCAAGATTATTTAGGTAAAATTATTGCCTCATTAAAATATAGAGAACGCAGCGGATACGGTTCAGAACCTGAAAGTGAGGACTACGAGTTTGAAATTGAGGAACCATCAATTATCCCAAAGAAAGTTTTTAAGAAAGAACTTTATGAAATGCAAGTTGAGTTATTGAAACTTCAAGAATGGTTAAAGAATACAGGTAAAACTGTAATCATTGTTTTTGAAGGTAGAGATTCTGCAGGTAAAGGCTCAACAATTAAAAAGTTTGTTGAAAATTTAAACCCAAGATATTATAATATTATTGCTTTAGGTGTACCTACACCTGAGGATAGAGCCGATTGGTGGGGTAGATATAAAAACCAAATTAAACCTGGTATGATTAACTTATTTGATAGAAGTTGGTACAATAGAGGATTAATTGAACCTGTAATGGGTTATGGTTCTCCTGAAGAATATGAGGACTTTATGGAAAATGTTGAAAACTTTGAAAGTGATTTAGTTAAAGAAGGTGATTACTTATTCAAATTATGGTTTTCAATTGACAAAGACACACAAAAAAGAAGATTTGACATTAGACAACAATCTCCTTTAAAATATTGGAAATATTCACCAAACGATTCTAAAATGCAAGATTTATGGGATAGGTTCACTGAGTTCAAAGAAAAACTATTTGACAAAACATCAACCGTAAATAACCCATGGGTTATTGTTGATGCTGAAGACAAAAGAGTTTCAGGTCTAAATGCTATGAGATATGTTTTACAAAACATACCTTATGAAGGTAAAAATGAACAAGTGTTAGATAAGGATTATCCCGAAGCACTTGCGGTGCTGAAACCTTAATTATCTTCTTTTTTTACTGATACGTCAATTCCAGCGTGGGAAATTGCAACCCAAGTGTCAAGAATTAAAATCACCAAATAAAATTCAATTTCAGATATTGAATGAAGTTCGGGATATCTACTTTCCTGAAATAACCATACTAATATCTTGAATCCAACAAAAATTCGGATTATAATTAAAAAAAGTGCTAAAAGTAGTTTCATAGTGCAAATATAAACTATTTATTTGGAAAGAAAAAAAATATCATGAATTTACGCGAAATTATAAAAGAAGCTTTAGAGACACATCTTGATAAAACTTTGGTGTTGAAAGAAGATGTAGACATTTCTGAATCGTTGAAATATCATATTGATAACGGATTATCATTAACTGATAATGTTTTTAGAGTTTATTCTGAAAGTTATTTTGATTTGGTTAATGAAGTTAGAAAACTTTATAATGAAGGTAAAATTGACCTTAATGAGGAAGACCGATTAATGGTTGAATCAGATTTAGGTAAAAAAGTTAAAATTGGTAATGAATACATTTATTTAGACGCTCCTTATATTTCTGAAGTAGAAACTGAAGAAGATATTTTATCTGAGGCAAAACATCGTGGTAAAAATGTAAAACTTGGCAAACCATTCAGAACACCAGGTGGACCAAAAAAATTCGCAGTTTATGTTAGAAAACCAGGTGGAGGTATTAAAAAAGTTACATTTGGTGACCCAAATTTAAGGGTTAAAAATTCAAATAAAAAAAGAGCAAAATCATTTAGAGCTCGTCACAAATGCTCACAAAAAACAGATAGAACTACTGCAGGATATTGGAGTTGTTCAATTGGACGATATGCAAAACAATTAGGTCTTTCGTCTTCAAACTCTTGGTAATGGATACAAAAAAAATTGAAAGTTATTTACAAACTTTTTTGGACGATGTAATTTCACCTAAAATTAATGATGTGTTAGTTGGTAAAAATGATGAACCAATAACACTTAAAGTGTATAAAGTAAATTACGGAGAATCAAATCCAAATAGAATAAATTTTTTTATTGATATGGACCCAGATTGGTCTAAAGACGACAGTATTACTCATGAAATAAACCATGAAATATCAAACTTTTTCAAAATGTTAAGTATTGATAAAAACTTACACATTTATTGGAATAAAAGACCTCTATTTTAATATGGATTTTCCCTTTGAACAAATCATAGTAGATAATAAAAAAATTAGAACTTTCAGTCCTGATGTTGAGGAAGATGAATTAAAATGGCATCAAGACCTTAACGATAGGAAGGTAACGATAATTAAGTCAGGAGGATGGTTATTTCAAATGGAAAATGAATTGCCAAACAAATTAGAAAATACCAAACAATTATTTATCCCGAAATTAGCTTGGCATAGAGTTATAAAAGGAGAAGAAGAATTAGTTGTTGAAATTGAAGAATTTTAATATAAATTGTCCAAATCAAATTTCTTTACAAATGCAGGAAACGCATCTTTGTAAGATTCTTTTGTTTCGTCAGTTATCTTATTTGTGTATTGCCAATTCCAATAGAAATTATCATTTGGTTTGAATCCGTAAAATGTGTGAACCCTTTTTTGGGTATCCACAACATCCATACCTTTCCAGTTTTGACCACAACAAATAAATCCACTTTGGATATTTTCAACAATATTGGATTCACCCAAAGTTGCGTGTCTATTTTCAATCCAAGTTAATCTTTCAATTAATTTTTGGTAGAACATATTGGCTTGACCCCATCTTACCGAAGTAAAAAATATAACAGCGTTTGATTCAAATAATTCTTTGGAGATTTTCCAAAGTTCATCATCTTTTTCATTTAAACTTGCCCAACATCTGTGAAATCCTGTTGGATTTTTCTTATCATCTTTTAATTTGGCTTTCATCAAACCACAAGAGTTTCCATCTTTTCTTGAAACATTACCTTCACAAGGAACAATATTTAATTCAGGAACATCAATCAAAACAGATTTATCATTTAGATATTCATCTATTGCCATAGCAAGAATTGTTGATTTTGGAATATCAACATTGTTTGGGTCCCAATTATATCTGTTGGAGCATGTTAATAGTAATACCTTATCTAATTTTTGTAATTCAGATATTGTTTTTTTGAGTTTTTTCAAATTACCAATTGAGTTGTTTTTCTCGGTAATGTTGTACTTGTCAAATATTTCTTGTAATCTATTATCCATCTAATATAAATAGTATGTAAGTTAAAACAAGAACCCACTCATAGGTGGGTTTTTTATTTATGGTTTAACCGGCCTGGTCTGGAACAGTGTCATCAATATGGGTATTCATTGGTATAATTCTTGTTCTTTCCACTACTTCGTTTCTTAGTGATTCAGGTTCATCACTTCTAATTAGTAATTCATATGGCTCTTCCATAGATATTGGAAGCCTATGAGATTTTACTTCATAATACTCTTTATCAATCCACATCAATTGTTTATTTCTTTCATCTTCTGATAACAACTCCCAATTTGGTTTAGTGGTAATTTTGAATTCAGATTTGATAACTTCCATAACCTCATATGACAATCCACTTTCCATTGAGTCAATTCTATGGTCAACCATATTCCAAAATGAAGTTTCCCTATCATAATCATCATCAAGATTTTTGAATGTAGCAACTTTTTCACCTGAGATTTTATTAATACAATAAATTAGGATACCCCTTCTTGAATATTTTAAAAAGTAGTCAGGATTATTTTCTTGTATTGTGCACCATTTTGTATTAGCTCCATATTTTTTTGAAGATAAAAATGACATAGGTTTAAGTACCAACCACTCATTATTTTCATATAATTTGATGATTTGTTTTTCAAAATCTTTATCAATCATTTTAAGTTCAGCCAATGAAACTTGAAGTTCCAATTCTTCAAAAGATTTGTATTTACTCAAATCGTTTTGTTGTATTAAATTATTTTCGTTGAATTTGATAAATTTTTTCATTGTAGTAAAATCATGGTACCCAAAAAAGTCCGACAATACCCTTATAATGTTGATAAGTTCTTCATAGGTTTTTGATTCCAACTCTTTTTTGTCTAGACCATATTCACTAACCAATTCAGAAATCAAACTTTCGGAATTTCTACCGTATGAATTTCGTTTATTTTTAATTAAATTAACGGACAACTCGGTATATTTTACCTTTTCAAATAAATTGTTGATTATGTCAATAATTTCAATGGTATAACTTGGATTTTGTTTTTTCAATTCTTCAATACGAGACATAGTGTTATTTCATTTTTTAAAAATATAATAGAAAATTTTTTTAAAATCAAATATTTTTAAGGAACTGAGGTTGTGCCAGACTTTTGCATTAAATTATTTGAAGATTTTAGACATCAATCCCACTCTCAGGTATTTATAAGTAATGACACCAATAGATTTCCCAGTAGAAAGATTAAATGAGTTTTTAAAAAACCATTCATTTGTTGTTCAAAACCCGTTTGGAGACGGGATGAATCTAAACATAAACCTTACCGTTAAAGTACAAATAACGGGAGTGAAGCCCATGATTTCAGTAGGTGATTGGAAAGATTTTATAGAATATACTTTATTTTTAGAAGATATAGATAATAAGCTTGGAAGTGAATTATTTGGTTATCAATTTGACATTTTAAAAACAAACGATTATAAATTATCAAATACCGATACGACATTTTATCTAGTAACATCAAAAGTTAGTGAACTTTTACGAGAGTTTTTGAAGTATTGGAGCATTGACAATTATGTGACTTGTACTAGAGTGATTAATAATATCGCAAATGTGGATTCAAAATATATGAATGAAAGTTTGATTATGGAAGGTAAGTACGATAGAGTTGTTAGACATCTGGTTAAAGATGTATTGTCTGTTGTAAAGTTTCAAAAAGAAGGTGAGTATATATTACCTGAAGATATCAGTGAAAAAATGATATATATTTTTCCACAATTAAACACTTCATTCACAATAAAACTAAATTTGGAGACTAGTGATGATGTTAAAACTGTCGATGTTGATGCGGATTATTATCCTGATGAAGAAGTTATAGAAATTTCAATAGTTACCAACCCAAATTTAAATAGAGAAATATTAGAAGAACTTCATTTTGAACTTAACGAAATAATCAGACATGAATTGGAACACATCATCCAATTTGAAAGAGGTGATGATATTCCTAAAAAAGAACCGAAAAAACCTATAAAGTATTACACTCAACCCCATGAATTACAAGCACAAATAGCAGGATTCAAAAGAAGGGCACAAAAGGAAGGAAAACCTTTGGAAGATGTAATCAGAAGTTGGTTTGCAAACAACAAATTAAAACATAGATTATCACCAAAAAATATTGAGGTTGTGATAAACCGAATTCTTGAACTTAATTAATGAATCAAATTTTAAAAATCGCAAAAAAATTCTTAATGTCGGAACCATTCTATAATGATGGTTTTGAATATCAATTCATTTCAGTTGAGGATGGTTCATATGGTGCAATCAAATTCACTGTAAATGTATTGTTACCAAAAAAAGGACAATCATTTGTTGTTGAAAAATTCAGTTATGATATTAGAGACATTATTGAAGATATGTCTAAATTTCTTGGTCAAGGGGTTTCATATTCTGAAAAAATACTAGTTGAGGGTAAACCATTTCCTGAAAATGGATTATACATTAATGATGAAGATTGTGATGAAATCATTAGAGCGTTAAACGAAAATGTAAAATCTGTGGAAGTATCTAACGATAGGGATGTTTCATCTGTTCGTGCGAATATTTCATTTTCTCGTAACAAAGAAAGAAATAAATTTTATTTAATGGATGCCCATCAATATATTGATATTTTCCTTAAATATAGTGTTAGTAATTTTGAATACAACGACACTCCTGTAAATATAAATCTTAAAAAGATTGATGAATTTGCCGAAGTGTTTAATGAAAAATTACTATATTCAGATAGATTTCGTGATAAATTACAAGATATAATTTATCGTGTGTTGGAACCAAGTTTCCATATTGAATTTCTTGAGGTGTATTATAATGCCCAATATTGGATTGATAAAGTAGATGGTATTGAAGTTCATTCAATGGGTGATAGTCGTACCACAGATTTTTCAGAAGATATGTTTACTCAAGCTTCTTAAGGATTTTTTTGATTGTTTCTGTCAATTCAATTTGACTAACAATTACAACACCTGAAGCTATTAATCTTTTGGTAACTCTCATTGCAATTGTTTGTAAATCGCCGCCATCAACCAATAAAGATTGAATATCAGTAACAATTGGAATCAAAAATGAATAACTCATTAAGTCCATTGTTGAATTTAAAGTTACATTTGCAGATTTCAAAAATTTTGAAAATGATTCTTTTAAATTTTTTGATTTTACCAGTATTTCTTTAAATGTATCTTCTAAACCTTCTTCCTTTATTTTAGTTAATACCGATTTGAGTGATTTGGAATTATCGTAAAAAAATGAACAAGCAATACCAATTAAGATTAAAGTCGCTTGTTCGTCGGTTAGGTTAAATCTACCTGTTCTAATAAAATTATCTAATGGCATAACTAAACCACCAACGGATGCACCCCAAGTTAAAAGTAACTTCAAGTTTAATCCATAAGCCTTTTTAAACTTATTAACAAGATTACTCGTAAAAGAATATAATTCTTTCATGTAATTACTCATCTTTGATTGGTCCTGCTCCTGTAAGATAACTTTCAGTTGAGATTCGTTAATTAAAAAATCCATATGACAATAAATATACCATAAATATTTATTGTTACATTAAAGATATTTATTGTTATGCTTAAAACAAAGAAAGAATTAAACCCAAAAGTAATTAAAGGGGATAGAATTATGTGTCTTCATATGGATGGTGAAACTTCAGTACCTCCTATGACAACAGGAACAGTAAGAAGTGTAACCAAAGACCCTTTTGAGAAAGATAGTGAAATTATAAATGTTAAATGGGATAATGGAAGTGATTTAGGATTATTATCTATAACAGATAGTTGGGTTAAAATTGCTCAAGAAACTCTTGATGAGCAATGGAATCAGATATTTTCTTCTGAATATAATTATTTTGATAAAAATCCCGAAGTGTTTGAAAACTTTGATTGGAGATTTTTGAGAGAATTTTTGAAAAAGTTGAGAGATGCGGGCCCTGTTAACATGTTTGAATCAGCAAAATTTTTATATTCAGGTAAAGATTGGATTGACAGACATTATGGTGAAAATCAAGAAGATAATGAAGATTTTCAGGATGTTTTAGATATGGCTGACAAAGCTAAAGATAAAATGATTCAAGGTGTTCTGAAATATATGAAATCTGAAGGTATTGAAATTGAATTAGATAAAGTTAACCGACTTATGCAAAAGTTTGCAATGAAGATTTTACAACTTTATATTAGTTTTTTTTAAAAAATTTAATTTATCCCATACTCATTATCAATTATGATAACAATTGTATTAAATAATACGATATCTTATAACCTGTAAATGCCCCTAAAGCAGATGGTATTGGAAATACTATAAGTTTACCTAAATCGGTAACATATTTTGGTCTATTCAAAATCCTACCCATAAAAAAATAGTAAAATAAATAACCAAATAATACCGCAATATCGGTTTTAGTTGCAATAAAAACAACTAAAGTTGCACCAATAAAGGCAAAAATAAAATTATCTCTAAACCCTTCCCAAACTTCATAAGGTGTTGCCTCATTCCATTCTTTAATTATTTTTTTATATTTTGGTTGTCTACTCATTTTGATGTTTTTATCGTGTTTAATTTTAGTCCTATTAAGTTAATAGACCTTTCCCAAATTCTTTCATTCTTTCCGTATAACGAACCTTAACCCTATCAGATATAACTAATGGGGTACCTTCTTCATCAATACGAACAAATTTAATATTGGTGTGTGTAACCACATCTTGATTGCCATTATAAACACTATGTTTTCTAACTTCAATATATAAAGTTATTGATGTATTTCCAAACTCTTTTACTTCACCGTATATTTTAACAACATTCCCTAATTTAACTGGTTTTTTAAAAACCAATTCATCAATTTTAATTGTTACCATTCGTGGTGTGTCACATATTTGACAAGCGTATGCTGCGGATGCCTCATCTACTAAAGACATCATTGTTCCTCCGAACATATTACTATGTACTCCAATATCCGAAGCTTTACAGACATGTGTTGATATTAATTCCATATTATAATTTTATTACTTTAAATAATGCCTTCTCAATTGTATATCCGTTATTAATAAAATACTTTAAACTATCCACATTACAATGTGCGTATACGGGTTTATTAGATTCTTTTATTTTGGAGTCACGATAATTCCATAATAATTTATATATACCTTTATTTCTATGTTCTTCTTTAACATACGCATGACAAAGATAAATAACTGATGGGTGCTCAACATATGAAACAATACCAACTAATTCATCTTTAATGAAACATCCATAGTATGTTGCATATTCATCTAATAAATCAGGTTTTAATTTGATGAACTCCCCTTCTATTTCTTTATATGTTACCTTTCTAATTTCCATATTAAATTTTTAATTTAATTTGACAACGGCATTTTTATGGATGGATGTGATTGATAATTTTCTAAAACAATATCGTCCAAAGTGTATTCTGAAATATCATTAACAATTCTATCAGATAATTTTACCGTTGGTAATTCGTATGGTTCTCTTGTTATTTGTTCTTTAATAGGTTCAATATGATTAAGATATAAATGAACATCCCCTCCATTATAAATCAGTTCGTCAGGAACCATATTAACTTGTTTAGCAATCATCATCAATAATAATCCGTATGAGGCCAAATTGAATCCAAGACCAAGTCCAACATCGGTACTTCTCATATTAAACATTAAAGAAATTGCTCTGGTTGGAATTTTATAAGGTGTGTTATCTACATTAGATGGAACCATCATATCAGCTAAAGGTCCGTACTTTTCTTTCCATATTGGAAGAGCCAGTTGGTATCTTTCTTCTAAACTCAACTCTCTTGTATAAACTTGAAATCCATAATGACAAGGTGGAAGAACCATTTCATCAAGTTGTCCTACATTCCAAGCATTTACCATTAATCGTCTTGAATCTGGATTTGTTTTAAGTTCGTTGATTAGGTTTTGGATTTGGTCTATATAAACAACTTCACTTCCCCCAACCCAATTAACATTTCTCGTTTCAGCAAATCTACCTCCTTCAGGAACTTCTCTAACTTGTTTAGAGTAAACTTTCTCATTAAACTTAGCCCAACTTCTCCATTGTTTACCATACACGGGCCCGAGTGAACCCCACTTCTTAGCAAACTCATCATCTGTTTTTATTTTGTTGATGAATTGTTCTTGTGTTAATTGGGTTATTTTCGGGTCTTTAGGTGAGCTGAGGTCCCAATTCAAGTCGTTTGGGTCTTCAATTTGATTTTTTGTTTTTACGAGATAGTTAGCGTAACAGTCCCCATCCCATATGTGACAATTATTATCAACCAAATACTTAATTGATGTATCTCCTCTTAGAAACCATAACAACTCAGTCACCATTGTCTTCCAAGCCATCTTTTTAGTTGTAAGAAGTGGAAATCCATCACTCATTTTATGACGGATTTGTCTACCGAATACTGAGATTGTTCCGCCATTTCTTGTTTGTTTCTTTACTCCACTATCAAGAATGTCTTGAAGTAGGTCTGTGTATGCTTTATCTATTTTATTTTCCATTTGGTAATTTTTCGTTTTCTATTTGAATTATTTTATCTATCACACGTTTAGGTAATATTTTCATTGGAATTGGGTCACCCCCTGTTGTTGTCCAAGTGTCTATATAGTAGTGTCCATTAAATTTGTCTGTGTATATTGTATGTACTACTGATTCACCTATAAGGTTCATAGATGTTTCCCCAACTTTTAAAAGTTCTATTTCTCCAAGAAATGGGTCTGTATATTTTTTACTCATAACTTTTTATTGTTTAATTGTTGTATTAATGATAATAGGTAATTTACCATCAGGGGACATTCTTAGTAATTGTTGATATTTTTCATCTCCAACAATACCATCAACATTCCATTCTGTCTTTACTCCATTTTCATAAATTGGAATTGAATATTCAACAGCCTCATAAGCACCATCAGGACCTATTTGAAAGTCGTCTGAGATGTATGGTGGGTTGTTTTCTGAAGGACCAAATTTGGTTGATTCATTGTAACCAGCCTCGTTTACTTTATTCATTGGTTCTATATTTGGAAATTCGTTTATTCGTTGTTCTTTAATTGATTCAATAACTTTTAACATCGGACTATCTTTATCCATTTTAGTAAGGTTATCTAATAGACCGCCTTTTTTCCATTTTTTGATGATTTCTTTTTTGTTCATATTTTAATTGTTTTTTCTAGTGTGGTCGGTTTTTCAGATACAATTATATTCTTTTTAATTCCATCAAATACTGCAATATCGTCATAAGGACCAATAATATAAACCATTTCGGTTTTATCTTTATTCAGTTCTACTGTTAATGTTTGGTCAGGGTGATAACTATCGTAGTATATTTTAACACCATCAACTTCTCCAAGATTAACGATTCCGTCCCAATCTTTATAGGGATAAATAAGGTCTTTATTTTCCATATGTTTTGTGGTAGTATTGTTCCGCTCGTGTTTCATCATTCATGATTTTAAAAACTTGAGCATCTTTAAAAGTGTTAATTATTTGCTCTTTTTCTTTTGATAATTTACCTAAACATCTTAATCTGATTGTTTCAAGTGTAGTCCTTGATTCGTCAGTTAAATCATCATCGTAAGTAAGATGTTCAACTATTTCATCAATTAACTCTTGTATTACCGTTTTTTTAGGTATCTCTTTATTTATTTCATTCATAACTTTCTATCGTTTTGTTGTATGTTATTGTGATTAGTTTGGTTGGGATGTTATATTGATTAAGCCAATAAGTTATAATTGGTGTTGTAAATGGACTAAGATATCCATATTCATTAAATTTTTCTTCACTTAATGTTTTTCTGGCAATCTCTACTCTCTCTTCCCAACTCAACTCTCTTTTCTCAATCTTTAATCCCCACTTTTCAGCAAACTCTGTGTCGGTTTTAACCATATCAACAAACTCGTCCTTAGTCATTCTTCTGGTTTCAATATTATGTCCTTCGTATTGAAATGTTTTCTCTGCATCTGGGTGACTATTCCAATAATTCTCATACACCTCATCCAATAATTCTTGTTGTTCTTTATTCATTTCATGACTTTTTATTTTTTAATATCCTTGTTGTATTGTTACACTATACGACCATCTTAAGAATGAGATTTGTATTCCAAATGCTGGTGATACCACTCCTGTTTCCAAGAAAGTGTTTCTATCATACCAAATACTGACACATGGGAAGAGCCAAATTCTTCCTTTAACAGATACAAAACTATTCTGTGATGTGAACCATTTTTTCATTATTTTTTTTTATTTTTAGTGTTAAGTTATATATTTCTGATGTTATTCCACTCCTCAATAATGTAGGTTATGTTATCGGATAAATAATCCATCTCTGATAACCAATTAATAAATTCTTTAGACCCCAATTCATACGACTCTTCCATACATTTTATTACACCATTTTTATCCAAGATAAAATTGTTATTTATATTTTGTTCATAGATTTCTTCTAGTTTCTTTTGCATGGTTAAAGTTTTTTGAATTGAGGTTTAAGTATATTCCATATTAATTTGTCATATGGTTTTCTATCCCACATTGCGAACATTACTGAACGATAAGGTGGATGTGAGTTTTTCATTACATGTTCTGCATATTCTTTCTTTGTTGGTTCAACTTCTATGTCATTATACTTTCCATATCGGAAATAGTCGTGAGATTTACCACAATTTTCAGAAATTTGGTAGAAACCATATTTCAATGTGTCTGAATACTGCTTCACTTTTTTGTAAAATTCGTCAGGTACATTCTTCAATAATTCGTTGATGTCACCACCAGTAGATAGGTGTTCCCACACACCAGTAGTTGATATATTGGTCATTATTTTGTGAAGACGTAGGTATTCCTCACCTTTGATTTTCATTCGGTCTCCATTGGAGAAACGAACAACAAATCCTTCGGCGTTATTGTCAATTAAAGATTTTAATGTTGTATAATCTTTAATCCCATCATATTTTTTAACAACATCAAATCCTTCTAACAATTTAAGTTCTGAATATGGTAATTCCTCACCAGTTTCGGTGTTAAATGCACCGAGTAATACAAGACCTTCATAATCCCCATAATCAACTACTATTCTATTTTGACCCCCCATAAAATATTTTTTTTATTTGTTATTACAATTTTCAAAATGCCATCTATGCATCAATCCTTCACCACCTTCTTTACCACAATAAGGACATGTTACCCTTTTTCTTGGTTGTCCCTTATTAGGGGATGGTTTCCCTTTTTTAGATTGACTAATTTTTATTTTAGTTTCCTCACTTTTATTTTTACCAGGGTTATTAACCAACCATTTTTCTCTTTTTAGTTTTTTAGTTTCTTCACTTTGATTTTCACCGTATTTGTTACCCTTTAGTTTTGAACTTAAATATTCTTTATACTCCTCAGTATGGTAATGTTTACCTGTATTACTTTCACTAATTTTTTTACCAATTAACTTTGCCCTTTCTTCTCCAAATCTTTCTATAAAATTTTTTCCCTTCAATAGATTACTTAACTTCTCACCAACTTCTCTCGGTCTTGGAATACCTCTTTTACTCTTAGATATCTTTTTAGAGTGTTCTGATTTAGCAACATCTGTCATATTTTCCCATCTTTTTTTTTGAGATTTTGACATTTTGTCCAAGACCGTTTTAGTAAAAATTATTTCAGAACCTCTAGCGTTATTATAATATTTACCATCTTTAATGTCAACTTCCTTTAATGATTTTTGTTCGTATTTTAAACACTCATCTTTAGTACCTAAATACAAAATAATCCTTTCCCATTTCATATCCCCATTATTGAAGTCGTCCCAAAAATCTTTATTGTGGGACGATGAAATATAACCATCGTCAATTTTTCCCTTATGATAACCTATATATGTTTTTCCGTTAGTTAAATTAATCCATTTATATACAAACGCTTCGTTCTTCATATTTGTTTTTACATATAAATATCTAATATAATTAAATACAATACTATTTTTAGGATAAATCTAATAAATTATTTCAAAAAGGTATGTATTTTTTTTATCCAAATTTTCTATTGGGTATTTTTCTAATAACTTATAAGCCCTTTTTGATTGGTCAGAAGTAAATGACCCACGAGTCGCAAATACCCACTCATCTTTATAATTAAATAAAATCCCCAAAGAACCATCCATTTTTTCAAACACCTCAAACTCTTCCGTTGGATTGTGTTTTCCTTCTTCTATGTTAAAGAATTTTTTGAATGGACGAGCAACAACATTACCCTCATTATCTGTAACTATTCCACGACATTGCAAAGTAATATCATCCCACAATCTTTCATATTGTACTGAAACACTATAATTCCATATCCACAAATCTAAATAGGGATGTTTTTGTGATTTAATTAAACCATTTTTTTCGTAACTATTTAAAATATTAATATCCATTTTTATACCTTTCTATTATTTCTTCCGCCCATTTTATAATATCATATACTCTTTGTCCTGAAGGGTGACTTTTTGTCCATAGTTCAAGATTTTCGATTCTATTATCATCTCGTATTCCATTGATATGATGAACAATTTCGTCAGAATATAATTCCCTCCCCAATTTTTTAGACATTACCAGTCTATGTTCTGGTATTACTCTTCCTAATTCTTTAGAATAAACCTTTACATAACCTTTGATTGTTTTATGACCTTCACCTCTTTCTCCAATTTTTAAAATTGTCGGGTCGCCGTGTAGTTTCCATCTACCATAATGTTTTCCACAATAACCATTAACATGTTTTGATTTTAACTCACACCCTTCGACTATACATTCTTGCTCTTTTTTAAACTTGTCTCTAATGGGTCTATCCCAATCTTTTTGTTTTTTTAAAAATCTATCATAATGAGAATTACATAATTGTTCTTTATATGTTACAATATTTTTATCGCACCCATTAACTCTACATTTAAGTTCTGTTTTTTTTAATTTACTCATATATTGTTTTACTTATAAATATATGAACTATCTTAAAAAAGATATTAGAATAATTCCATATGGTCAAATCGAGAGTTGGGTGGGATGGTTCTGTTTGAACAGATGACCAGTTCTACTATATTGCTCTAATTTGTATAGAAATTTATTCATATAACAAAGGTAGTAAATTATTCTTTGTTACCCTCATTTTTTTCAGATTTTTCTTTATCATCTGAAAATATTTTATTTAGTTCTTTGATTACAAACCAACCAATTATAAATGCAATTACCATCACGATGGTTAATCCAACATAAAAGAATAGTGTATCGGGTAATTTCATGAGATGAAATCCAAATTGGATTCCCATAATAATTGCAATTGAAAAAGTAATTACAAATAAAAAATTTACTATTGGATTTTTCATAATCTGATTATTTTGTAATTATCATGTTTGTGTTGGCGATTGGAACTCTCATAACAGGAAGCGATGAATTAGTTCCCTCACCTTGTCTTTGCATAACTTCATAAAATCCAAATTCAGAGAATTTTACTGTAGATACGTTTTCAAATAATTCTAAGATGGTTGAAATCCCTCTTGAACTATCTAATAGTTTAACTTGTTTTGTTGTTGTGTTGAAAGTTAAGGTTTGTAGTGATACTGTTGACATATTATATATTTTATAAAACAAATATAGGTATATTTTTTAAATAAAAAAAATATTTCACATAATTTATTATCATTAAATCAAGAAAAAATCAAATAATTACAAAGAAACTTCAAATCTATCTTTCATTTTTTGGAGTTTTTCATCTGGTACTCCGTGTTGATTAACACCTCCATGTCGGTTTTCAACAATAATACTGAAAACCCTATATTCCCAATCTTTGGCCATATCCATATATGGTTTCATTTCCCATTCTTTGGTGAATGTGTTTGATACAACAATTGTTTCATTATGACCCGTCGTGTGATTAAGGAGCATTGCATCTGAAACCAAATCTTGACACCATTGATGAGCTTCTCTTAACTTTGAACCATCAAATTTATAATTTTTATTGTCATCAAGAAAATAATTATCTGTTTCAAAATGGGTACCACCTAATTGTTTTGCTAGTGTGGATTTAGATGAACCAGGAAGACCACGAAGTAGATATAAAATTTTCATAGAGCAAATATAAGAGTTTTATTTTTAATAGTTACTGAAATCAACACCATTTTCTGATAAAAGTTCATGTAATTTAGTGCGTGTTTCATCTAGTCTTTTATACACTTCCTCTGGCATATCATCAGGAGCGTATTTTGTTTGACTTCTCAAATATTGGTCCATACCCCAGCATACTGAATACCATTTAGATGCATTAACTGCCAATTCAAATTCTGGTCTTTCTTCCGGCAAATTAAATTTTAAAATTCCTTCCATATTGTTCTTTTGTTTTGTTTGTTTCCCAAAGATAGTAATTCTACAAGAACTTCCAAATTTAATTGGTAAAACATTTTAACCATTAACATATAATTGGTTTTTATATAACTCCACCGAAAAACCCACAAATCTTTAGTTTGTGGGATGAAAGGTGGTTAATTTATAATCTCATCTGTGTGGTGGTCATTATCCATTTCGGATACTTTTGGTCTGTTTCTTAACAAAGGTACAACTTCATGTATAATATTGTATGGACGGAACTCAGGGTGACCATCCATTCCAATATCCATTCTTTGACCTTTACCAAACCTTAAATCGGTTGGTAAGTGGCAGTGACCGTGAAGGTGCATAACTCCTTTGTTAAGACCGTCCCAAGAACTGATTGGGAAGTGCATCAAACGGAATGTGTGTTCATCAATTTTTAAGGTGTTGTAGTGAGCAACACTCTTGAAGTATCCCTGACAACCTTGTCTATTCTTTTCAATATGTGTATCATGGTTCCCTAAAATCAAGTGAATGTTTTTACAAACAATTCGGTCCCAAAATTCTTTGATAGATTCAAACCCACCAAAACTCCAATCTCCAAGACAAATTAAAATGTCGTCTTGTTTTACGCTCTCATTTATATTGTTAACAATTGTAGTATTCATTTTTTCCAATGTTTGGAAATCACGAGTTTGCTCAATCGGAACTGAACCATCTGGCAATCGCCAGTTTGTCGTACCACGACATATATTTTTGTGATTGTAGTGTGGGTCAGAAAAAATCCACACATCACCTTTGAAATCTTTATCTATTTTAATCATAACACAAATCTAATATTTTTTCTTCAAACCAAAAAGGCTTTTCTCTATTTTTCCAAACTGCAAATGAAACTTTCGCTCCACGGTAGTAGTTTCTGTAAGATTCAACAACTGAATCTACTTTATATTCATCAGGCATTGCCTTCGGAGGTTGAGTATAACCAATATCAACAATACTCGGTTTATTGGTAACACACCACTCAATCACATCCTGAGATTTATGTCGTCTACCGTATCGATAGGTGTATTCATAACATAACTCCAAACCAAGTTCACACAACACCAAATAATTGGTTAATGACTCACGAGACCAAATTGCACAAGGGTGATTTTTGTGAGACAATTTATAGGGAACGTTATCAACATCTTTTGATACAGCATGATGAGCCCCACATAAAAGTTGTGCAGTTTCCAATATCATTTTAACCACGTGTTTATCGCAGTGATATTGGGCACATTTCTTTACGTCATAATCAAGGAAAAATATATTCATACAGCAAATGTACGAATTATTCTGTAATTAAAAAAACTGGATTTTGTTCACCCGCATAAAGTCCCAAGATATTGAAGTCATAAAACTCTTCAGCTTCTGACCAACTCATACCATCTCTTTCTTGTAAAGTGTATATAATCTTATTCTTAGAATATAAGATTCTTGGACTATTACCAAATTCCTCAACAATTCCAACAATAGCGTCATCAAATCCGTTAAGAATTATTGCACCTTCGGCTTGCTCGTCAATATTAAAATTTTTATTCATGGGATGAATATAAATACTATTTTTCGCTATGTCAAATAAAAACAAAGTTTTACAACTATTTATAAATAAAAAAAATTATGAGAGGATATTTTGGATTAGGTCAATTATCTGCAACTGAAAAGTCAGATATTTTAAACCAACACAAGAGTGTATACAACGGTTACCAAACAATGCAACCGCAAGTATCAAACACGCAACCATTAACAGTATATGACTTTGCTGGTGATAAAGAAGGTTTAGTTGTCAATAATAAAGGTGAAGTTAAAAAATACACAAACATGGGAATCAACGAACAAGTTGAAACCAAAAAAGTTTGTGATGAATGTGGTGCAATGATTATGGATGGTATGTGCACCGAATGTAACTACGGACATATGGAAGAATCAGAACTTGATGAATCTAATATGTGTGAGTGTGGAGGAAAAATGTATGAAGGTGTTTGTAATGAATGTGGTTATGGTCATATGGAAGAAGAGACAGGTCATTTAGATGACATTTATAAAGTAAGAGATTTGAACCTTAAAAAGGGTGATTTTGATTATGTTGAAGGTGGTGGAAATGACTACGGAACATTTGAAGGAATGCACAAAAATCTTTATAAAGAACAAGATGATGATTTTATGGATTATGAATCATCATACACTGAAGACGGAGTGGATGACCCTGATAACGAAGATGATGGTTATGAAGATATGAATGCGTCTGAAGTAACGGACGGTGAAATGTATGAAATTGATGTTAAAGATTTAGTTAAAGGAAAAAAATACAAGTATAAAACTCCTTCACATGAAGATGATATTGAATTTGATACCGAGCGTGAACATCCTGGTGGAAAAAACATGTATGGATTCAAAGGTCGTGACACAGGATATTCTTTAGGTAAAAAAGGAGTTGAGGATTTCTTAAGACATTTGGATAGTGAAGGTGAGATTGATGAACAAGGTTACGGTGGAGGAGGAAACGCTCCTGATATGGATATCAGCAACATAGAACCAGCATACAATTTCCAATCAGACGGGCCTAACACAGGATACCCTGTTTTTGAAGATGATATGTATGGTTATGACCCAGAAAAAGATTACGAAACAATGGAATCTGCATGGGCTGATGATGAAGGAGAATTGGATGAACAACCAGATATTTCAGGAGTTCAAGGAATCTATGGAGCAATGGACAAAGCATATGACTTTGACTCTGAAGGACCTGGTAAAGGTGGACCATATCAAGAATTTTCTTACGAAAGTGAATTAGATGAAGAAGATGAGTTTGAAGAAGTTGATGAGGACTTAAAAGAATCGTTCCTCATACAAAAGAACAAAATCTCAGAAATGCTCAACAGAATGAATAAATATAATTAAAAGTAAATCCCTCCTAATACGAGGGATTTTTTATTTTTTTGAAAAATTATTTGACTTTTGGTAAGTTCCATAATATTTCATTATAAAAAGAGTATTATGGAAATTAAAGAAATCGTATCGTATTTTTTAAATGAAGATTCAAATATTTTGGAAGTATCTTTCAGAACAATTGAAGATGATGAGGATGTCCTTAGAACGGATAGCATTGACTATTTATTAACTGAAGAATACGGATTTGTTCTTGAATCTGATGATTTTGGTTTTTACGACGATGAGTTTGAAGAAGATGATTTGTTTGAGGAAAAAACAACGATTGAATTGGATGAGGATGAATTGATTTCTTTCTTGAATGAATATTATACAATCAATCCTGATTCGTTACCAAAGGCAGAATCTTATTAAGAAAAAAGTATATATACCAAATTTTTTCCAAATACAAAAATACTTATTGTTATGATTTTAGATGTAGATTTTTTAATTGATTTTTTCAATAAGTACTCGGGTAAGGGTTACAGGAAAGAAATGGGAGAACAAGCCGCTTCGGCACCATCATCAGGTGGCGGAGGTGGAGGAGGGAATATCCCAAAATGGGCTGATTCCTATCAAACAAAAAGAGGTAAGGCTAACCCATTAACAAAAGCCGGAGAAAAATGGACAACGGGGTTGGCTAGGGGCTCGGCAAATCAAATTTGGTAAACAAACATATTTATAAGAATGATACAACCTAAATACTCTCCTGAAGAAGCATTACAAGCAATTAAATTAAGGATGAATTATGATTCATCAAAAACCTTGAATGAAAACTTAAATTCTTTAAATTCACAAACGTCTTCACAAACGACTTCCCTTAAATTGAATGACTATGTGTTTGATTTTGTAATGACCGAAAATAAAAAATATGTCATTTACATGGACGAAGTTTTTTCAGGTGGAAAACTTATTGGTAGTATATGGGAAAACACTTGGGTAATAACAGAAATTATTAAAGAAACTTTAATGTCAACGGCACCATTTGATATGTTACGTGAAGAAGCATCAAAAACGGTTGAATTTGTTTTGGAAGGTATTGAATGGACAAAAGAAACTGTATCCCAAATTATTAAAGAATACCATACGAGTGATGTTATCTTAGAACAAACTTATAATCCATTTAATAAAGATTTTTGGTCAACAAAAAACGCATCAAAAATTGGAAATAAAGTCTTAAGTATTGGTAAACAATATGCAAGCAAATTAATGATGGGAGCCTTTATTCCGGCTTTAAGATGGATTAGAAGGAATTCAACGACATCAATTGGAATTGTAGTTGATGTTGTCACAGCAATGATACCATTAACAACAGGTGTTAATAAATTAGTTTGGGCAATGATTGTTATTTTGGATATGTGGGAGATTAAAAATAAAAATTATGACCCTGAAGACACAGATAGAGCGGCAAGTCCTTATATGTATTTAGTAATAGATTTAATCTCTTTAGCGTTTACCGCTGCGGCAGGGACAGCAACTAAAGTTGGGTTGAAACAAGGAATTAAGAAAGCTCCATCTGCAACAGTTAAAATGTTAAAGGCTTTATTAGAAAAAATGCCGTGGTTAAAAAGTACAATTAAAAGTTTTGGAGATTTAATTATTAAGTACATTCCAAAAGCAAAACCTGTTATAAATGCGGTTTTTGGATTTATTGATAACATTTTACTTAATG
>JAUKPQ010043606.1:111077-122443 GCA_032273045.1 Chloridella minuta | reverse complement strand
AAGCTCTGCTCACAGTCAAGGTTGGCGTGTTCGGCCTGAACCATCCAGCGGAGGTAGGTGAAGGGGTGGATGCCGTTTTCTTCGGCACCCTTACGCATACGCGCGAAAACGTCACGGAGCGCCCGGCGGTGGTCGCGCTTCTCGTTCTCGATCTGGACGCAGATGTCATCCGACATGCGCTCGATGGCGGCTTCGATGTCTTCCGTGAGCCAGTCCAGAACCAGCGTCATGTTGGGGCGGAAGCCAAAGCAGTCTTTGTGGGCTTGGTTATACATGATGAGCGCCTGCTCACGAGGAGTGCGCTGATCCCACGGCTTGCTGTACATGCTGGTCATCTGATGTCGTCCGTTCAAGAAGTCCCTAATGAACGCAGGTATACGGGTATTGGCATATTATGTCAACTGTAGGCTGGATAAATAATCGCAAGGAACCAGACATAGTAAATGACGAAGAACCGCACCTTCTCGCTTCTGCCGCCCTATTTCCAGACGGACACGAACAAGCGGTCTCTATCCGTTGTGGACGATGTCCTCTTCGAACCAACCAGCATTGAAACCCTGACTGGCCAGATCGGCATCTCCGAGGGCACCAGCGCCAGCCGCCTTGCGAGTGATCCGTTCATCCCGACCAAGAAAATTTCTCAACAAAATCAACTGTCTCCGTGCGTAATCACCCGAGGTGCGGGTAATGCAGTGGAGGGTGGCGTCTTCTACCAAGACATCGCCCGGACCCTAGAGGCGAATGGGGCTGATGTCTCGGATTTGTCCCGTCTCTTCGAGACCGATTACTTTGTCCTCAACGTCCCTATCGACATCGACATGTGGACCAACTTCTCTCGTTACTACTGGACAGGCCCCGGCACGTCATCGACACTGGCCGAATACATCACCAAGGACCCTATCCACACACAGGGGACGGTTTACCTCCCAGATGGCGATGGAGGCTGGACCAAATTAACGATGACGACGGGGACGAACACGTTCCCGAGTTCACCGACTACGGGCGACCTGTACGAATACGTTGAGACCAGTGACCCCGGATTGTTCCGCCGGATTGTTCGCTGGGATGGTTCGGATTGGGTCCCGCAACTCTATACTCTGGTGGATGAGCTTCCGCTCTCGTCTATATCTTATACCACCGACACGGTGTTCTACCCGGCTCGCTACGGGCAGAATTACCAGAGAACAGTATTTGCCGTCTGGAGCCCCGCCGCTCAGCGCTGGGTCATTCAACTGGCTGTGCATCAGGCGAACCGCCCGGAGAACCCTGTCGAGGGCATGATCTGGGAGGATGCGACGTCCTTGATTGATCGTGTCTACCGTCGCTATGTTGGCGGCGAGTGGGTCAGCCTTGCCTTTGACATCGAGATCGCAGAAGACATTGATGATACCGCACTAGGGTTCCTAGATGCGCCCGCCATTCGTATTCTGGTGCAGGGCACTGCCAACGCCGATCCGTGGAGCATCGGGAACTGGTGGCGCCACTACGACGACCTGAGCCCGGTGGATCAGATCACGTACGCCAGCAATCAGGCGTTCCGTCCGATCATCTCATTCTGGCCGTTCATCGAGACACTGGGTGACGTGAAGTCGGAGCGGCACCAGAACCCGCTGTTCGAGACCTATTCTTTCGACGAAAACCTCGCACTCGTCCAGACCAAGACGCTGACGCCTATCTACAACGGAAGCTCGATCTTCGAATACAAGCGTGCGCCGGGTGCTTCTGACACGGTGCTTGGCTTTACGCCTGTGCATGACACACGTGGAGAGATCACGTTCGATCTTACCTTGGAGTCGCAAGTATACGCATCTGCTGATCCTGAGATCAAGGGCTATCGTTTCTTCAAAGACACCAGCACCGGTAAGTATTGGTCGGCGTGGATGAAGTCACCTGAGCCGCTTGTCTTCAACCCGGCAACGGATGCGGTTCCTCCGAACATGGTTCGTAACCCGGATCATAGCATCGAGACCCATATCTCGCGTTCGAACATTGTCGAGCACTACCAGAGTGTCATCGGCGCCACCGCTACGGGGGCCGCGCTGGGTTCGAACAACTACCGCTGGACGACCCGCGATCCAGTCTCTGGCGCCTCCATCATTGACGCAGAGGGTTCACTCCTCAAGCTGGGCTTCTCGCTCACCAACACCGATTATGATATTGCTGAAGCAATCCGGGAAGCGTCACGCCACTACTCGCGGTTCTTCAAACGGTTTGCTCGTATCCTGACGACCCTGTGGTCGAACGGGCAGAACAGCAACCCGAACGGCACGTTGATCTCCGGATTGACCGCCGCCAACTTGGTGGATCGTATCCTGACCAACATGTATGTCAGTCTCGAAGTAGATCGCCCGTACAACCTGTCTGGAATGGGAACGTACGTCAACGAGATCACGGGCCGCACTCTTCCTATCGTCATCCCACCATCGCCCCCGCGTCTCGGTGTGGCTCCTCTCTTCCAACCGCTGAAGTTCAAGGATCAGGGGCAGATGAAAATCCTGTGCCACGACGGACGCGTCATGGATGCATGGGGCGATGCGCGTGACACCGTCATCCTCAATCTCGAACAACGTTTCTTCGACGCGATGCCCGCCAAGCGCCGGGTTGAGACTGTGGACAACAGCGCGTGGCTCGACGGGAACGGCTTCGACCTCAAGCGGTTCGTTGGCCATCACAGCCCGCAGGCGACACTGCCGACCATCGACCTCCTGACTGCGGACTACACCCAGTTGACGCCCACCACACCTGCTTCGTACTTCTCGACCAAGCAGAACGTCTTTGCGTACTGGAACGGATCGGCGTGGTCGCTTCAGAATTTACCAACTGCGGGTGTCTTCTTCATCACTGGCAGTAACCAGTGGCGTGTCATCAACGACTATGGCACGACCGAGATCAGGCAGTTGAACGGTAACAACTGGGTGCCAGACTACAGTATCACCGAATTCAAGTCTGTCATCTACCGAGAGTTCGAGCACTGGCGCTCGCTCAAGTCGATGGACCCGACTGATAACACGACGTACGACTCGGGTGACAGGTTCACGTGGAACTACCGCACCTCGGGTAACGAGGGCCACTACAAGGCCATCTACCAACGCGTTTACGGAACTACCCGCCCGCATACTTGCCCTTGGGAGATTTGGGGCTTCTCGATCAAGCCTCAGTGGTGGAACACCTACTTCACTGCGGACGAGACCGATGCCGACGATGGCCTTGGCCGGTGGCATGCCGACAATGACATGTGGGTGGCTCTGGCCGATCCGGGCACGACTACACTGGACGCTGATGGTATCATCATCCCCGAGAACTTCTGGATGCGATGGGACGCGCCCGTGGACGCGGAGGGCGAGCTGATCGACCCCGTGACACTTGGGTTCATTACTTTGGAAAGCGTGATCGCACCGAGTGCGGATTGGCGCTACGGAGACAGTGGTCCGGTTGAACAGGCATTCCTTGAGAGTGCCGAGGGCGTGTACTCCACGGTTCTTGCAGCTTATCTGATGAAGCCATCGCGGGTTGTTGACCGTCTTTGGTCTGATTACATGTTCGCTGTTGGTGACGACAGTATTCAGGGTGGCAAGTTCCTAGTGGACGACTCGACCCTGCGCCGCTCTTCAGTCGCGACGCAAGCAATCCACACGTTGAATGGATTGTCCGATCCGGGCATCGGCGCACTGATTGTGGATCGACTACGTCTCATGAGCAAATCCATCGATACCTATATGGCGGACTTGCGTTCTTCGGAAGTTACCATCGGCTGGCGCACTGAGGGCTTCGTGGACAAGAAGACGATGGCCATTACGACAATGGCGGGCAAGGATATCCCACAGGAGGATATCTCGCTGGTTGTCCACAAGGGCCTGCCGACTTCAATCGAGGTGCATAGCGGCGTCTATGTGATCAAGATCGGCTCGCAGTATCAAGTATTCGGGTATGACTTTTCCACACCGCACTTCACGCTGGACGTACCAGCACGCCCAATCCGTGGCGGACAGGTCATTCTTGACCAGCGGTACACGATAACTAATCCGACCAATACGGTGTTCACCCTCACAGAATTCGCTGTCGGGACGGGTGAGATTGACCGGTTCTACGTAATCCTTAACGGTGAACGTGTTGATTCCGGCTACGTCAAAGTTCTGGATCGACACCGCTTCGAGATCGTCGGCCTTACTCTTTCTGCCAATGACAACATGACCGCCCGCCTGCATACCACCACAGGCAACGCATCGACGCGCGTCAAGTCGTTCAAGATCGACGACTTCATCTACACCTACAACGATACGTCTTCGAACGATACAAGTATACTGGAATACGGAAGCTTCCTGAACTCTGAACAGGAAGTCGTTCAATTCTTGGCCGACTATGGTCGTTACTTGGGCCAACGCGGATGGACCTACCCGAATACGAACTGGATCGACGAAGCCAAGCGATTTGCGGCTTGGACGCAAACGGCGGGTGATCTCGAAATCTTGGTCATGTGCCCGAGCGCCAAGCAATTGGAATTCGTGGTCCCGCACGGACACGTGGATGATCTCTCTACGGCCCGCTACGGTGGACCGCCCGTGCTCGATCTGTCGGCCTCTCCTGCCGAAGACTTGACGATCATGCGTCTGGATGATCGCGTGACCATCATCACCAAGGATGGCGCCTACCTAATCCGGCTTGCTGTTGTCGAGTACCAGCATGCCGCGATCATGTCTGCCACCACCCGTTTCAACGATGTCATCTATGACCCGTTCACCGGCTCCTACCACAAGCGGTTGTTTGTGGACGCGCTACGGATCAAGGACTGGCGCGGGCGACTGGAAACGCCGGGATACGTCCTGAGCGACGACGGTCTCAACATGAACTTCGAGACGGCTGCTACCGAATTCGTGAATGCTTACGACACCCGTTCTGGAGCTGCTGTATCCGTCAACAAGACGCAGGCGCTTGGACTGTATAACTTCGCTGTGAAGTCTTACATGCGCCAGTTCCATCTGGACATGCAGATGTCCTTCGACTACCACAAGCGCGCCATTCAGGAAAAAGGCACCACGCGTGCGCTGATGGCGTTTGCGAACGTCAAGACCGAGCAGACGCCGCTGGAAATCCGCGAGTGCTGGGCATGGCACTTGGCCTCGTATGGCCACGCTGCACCTGTTCCATTCACCATTGGCATCAATGCTACGGGTATGCGTAACCGCCGTCAGCTTATCGCATTCGGTGATGAAGATAATGTCATCGTCAATGCGTATCTCGCACCCGGCTTTGACGCGAGCAATGATCCGAGCTGGCTCACGCCGCCTATGGACCCGGCCTTCGACTTCTCGAAGATGGACCCGTCCACCCACGTATCGTTGATCTCGTTCGACGAGACCAATCTACCGTTTGAACAGTTCTTCGAATGGCACCCGGCCACCGGTAAGCACGACCCCGTTGCGTACCGTGAAATCGATATTGAAGCTGGCACCGATCCCGCCCTGTATAGCGTATCGCCCATCACCAGTAACGTGACTGGTGATCCATGGGGTCCGGAGAAGGTTGGGACGATCTGGTGGAACACCGCAACCCGCAAGTATGCGGACTATGCCAACTTTGAAGAGATAGCTGACCGGGCCTTACGCTGGGGTGATCTGTCTTATCTGGTGATGACTTCGGTTACTGACGCCGACTATGGTTTCTCGGCAGTAACCGAAACGGCACACGGCTTTACTACTGACAGCACATTCTACGTCAAGACGAAGCAGGGTGACACCTACCAAGCTATCGTTCTTACGGTGCCCACGACAACCAGCTTCACCTTTGTGACCATGGATGGTCCAGAGGCAACCGACATTCTGGCGAATGCGCCGGGCGCGTCGGACTTTGATCGCATCGTGACTGGCTCCATCGACGTTTACCAGTGGATCGAATCCGCTCTGTCTCCGACACAGTATGCTGATATCGGCCAGCCGTACAATGCGGCCAATCCATCGTGGACCCAAGTAACGCAGCCGGATGGAACCATCAAATACTACTACTGGGTCAAGAACGGTGGCGACCTTCTCGGTGAGCACAAGATCGGTCTGGATGAAATCACACGCCGGTTGATCGCCCCGGCATCGTCACTGTCGCCGTGGTTCTGCGTCATCGACCCGCGTGCGATAATGATCGACACTGCCGCGCTGGGCAATCGACCAGAGTACAGCTTGCAGTTCGTCTTCACCCCTCGTCTGGATAAGCAACACAACGAGTGGCTGCTGATCCCCGAGGGTGATACCAACTGGTCGTTCCCGGACGACATCAAGTCAAAAATCTACGCCTCTGTCGTTGGCGCCGATGTCAATGGTCGCGAGACGCCGAGCAACCTGCTCCCGTTGAACGCCCGCATCGGAAATGGACGTCAGCAGACCCTGTTCCGGGATCGGGTAAAAGCGCGTGAAGAATTCCTGCTTGTCCTGAACCGTATGCTGAAGTCGATCAACCGTTTCGTTTCGCCCAACTTCGTGCGGGCGTTCGAGGACGGTGGTGACTACTGGACATACGTGGATTTCGACTCCCATGGTCGCGAAGTAAGCGAACGTGTTTACACAGTCGCCCAGCGTGACGCACTCATCGATCTTCGTACCGGAGACTGCGTGAAGGTGGACAACGTTCGTGTCGTGGACGGTGATCAGCTTTACGAATCCTACGCCTACACCAACGGGGTATGGACGACAATTCAGGCTGAGCTTGGAGCCGCTGAAGTCAACGACAACCTGTTCGACGATTTCTACGGTCTGATCGGGGACATCGAAGACTACATCGGTAACGCCAACGTGAACACTTTGTTGTTCGCTCTGCTTTACGAGATGATGCGTCAGACGGATCGTTGCGACTGGTTCTTCAAGACCAGCTACGTGGATATCCGGTTGTCGCTCGAAACCGGCCAGCCGGATACGGTGGGCCGTGATGAATTCGAGTTGATCCGCCAGAACATCGACGAGTTCAAGCCGTTCCACACCAAGGTCCGCCGCTACATCTCGTCCCAGAAGCTCTACAATGGCGATGAACCGTTCGACGCTGTCAGCGTGGACGTGAGCGAAGACCATACCTTCAAGACGGCGATGTACATTGATCGCCTGTCCTGCAACCTGTTCGATGATCATACCTTCGACATGGAGCCGTTCGACATGGCTGGCTTTGACCAGCAGCCGTGGGAATACGACTTGCTCGGAACAGACGAATGGGCGGTTGTTGGCGCCTTCGAGGGCGAAGCTGCAACCAAGCGTTATCCGGTGGGCATCCTGCCGCGTCATAACGACTATCGTCTGCTGGCGTATGATGCTCAGGGACAAACGATTTCCCCGTCTCCGCACCAGTTCGAGTTCGACGGCGACGATCTCTTCATCGTGTTCACCGCCTTCCCGCCGCTGGGCAACACCTACGTCGTGGAAATGACGCGTGCCATGGTGTCTGACAACCTGCTGGAGACGGTGACCACGGATACCGCCCTAAGCTCTTCCAAGAGCACGTGGCTCCACGCCGCAGCAGCCAACCGCATCACCGTGACCGGCGTCCATAATAACCGGGTGGTCAGCGCCGGGTCGTGTGGCGACCTTAATGATTGTGGTGACTGTAATTCTGCGGATGGCGGAGACAGTGAAGAGCGGGTTCGAACCGACGCGGACGACTTCCTGTTCTTCCGTGCGGAGACGTACTCTACTGATCTTTACGGCGGGTTCGACGCAACCCCGTTCGACGTGGCGCCGCTGGACCAAAAGCTCGGCACTCATGACGTGCGCTCGTTCTACTCGGTGATCGCCCCGGAGGGCACTGCGTCAGTATCAACCACGTCTCTCGTGACGAGCACGTCGTTCACCGTGGACAGCGACTATGCCGCGTTTGGTATCTTCCAAGCACCCCAGACCTATTACACCATCACGCACATCCGGGCCACGCTGGGCGGCAATGCGCCGCGCATTCTATCCCCGAGTGAGTGGTCACTCGAAACCAACTACATCGCCAACATCAAGACTGGCTTGTCCATCGGGGATACTATTGTTCTCCTGTATGGGGAAATCCAGCTCTACAGCCAGTTCTGCAACTTCGAAGACGATGACATCGGCTACGATTACGACATCGTCGATGGCAACATCCTCAAGTTCGACGGGGTCCCACCGGTCGGAGGATCGGTCACGGTCGTGTACGATACTGCCAACTTGCCCAAGAATACCCTGACAGCGAAAGCAGGGTTCGCCAAGTATTCCCACGTAGTTGATGAAGTATTGGCTGACCATATTGTGCGTCAGGGGGCTAGTGTCGTTAATATTGGCTACTCGGTTCTCAACTCTACTGACAAGAAGGTCTACACGTGGAATGGCACGACGTGGGATAACGTCACGCTGGCCGCTAACCGTCACTTCTATGACCGCGCCGCCCAGACCCTCAAATCGTACAATGGCACTACCATCTCCGTGGTCGATGAGCTGGCAGACGGCATGACGGTCAGCACGCTGCCCGGCGGCGCCCCAAGCTCGTCAGTCGTTGGCAACTTCGGCTCGGCGGTTCCTACCGAATACCCCGGATCGTTCGGCCTCGTGCATCGTATTGCGCCCGATGGCTTTGCCAATGCGACGGTAGCATTCTCGGATGCATCGCTCAAGACCCTTGATATCAATGGCAAAATGGATATGTGGGCAGACCCCGTGACGGGTCTGATGGCGTCCGCGTACGGAGCCACCCTTCCTGAGGATCAGCCTACCACGTCAACCCTGATGTCGGGTGTACGGTTCCATGGCATCGACGCTTGTGGAATGCGGGTTCAGGACAACGCAATTGTGGGCGGGCACTTCCTGTCAGGCGGCACCATTGTGGTCGGCTTTACTGTCGATACCATTGCGAATGCTGAAGCACAGACGTTGGTCTCCAAGTTCGCATCAAATAAAGGCTATGTTGTTCAAGCGCTTGGAACAGCATCGAACCAGTTCACGCTGGATTTCTACTATTACTACGACGACGGCACATTCCACCGCATCCGCTCCGCCGGAATGACCCTTATTGCCGGGAAGGCGTACTTCGCCCGGATCACGTACAATGCGGCGACGCAGGCGTACACCATGTCCATCAATGGAACGGCGCTCACCCCCACCGAGGCGAGCACGCCGACCCTGACGGCTACGACCGCTGTGTCCACGACGCTCTACCTAGGAAACGAATCGTTTTCGAGCGCACTGGCGTTTAACGGCGTTCTGCACTTGGTTTACTTTGGAACGGTCTCCGCAGGGGACTCCTCGGCCCAGATGGTGCTGGATTACGTCCGGGCAGCGGGGACCAAGGCCGGGTAAAAATGGTTGGTCTGATTTGCAGTATAAATATACCGAACCTGCATACCGGGTCACCCATTTCCTAGGAGCAATAACAAGTGGTAAACGTCAAATACAGTATCGAAGACACCAAATCCCTCATCGGCATGCTCGACATGGTGGTTAAGGTGCTGGGTCAGAACATCACCAGCGATAACGCCAAAGGCATGACCGGGGAGATCACCCGCGCTGCCTCCATGCGCGAGGCAGCAATCGCCGCCCTCAAAGAGGCCGAAGAAGGCCTGACGACCAAATTGCAGGACGCTATCAAGCCTGCTGCCGCCCCAGCCGCCCCGGCTGCTGACGCCTCAGTGGTCAACTAGGTCCCCGTGGAGGACCGGCGCCTCTCAGTGCTCTAAATAGAGATACATTGAGAGGCGCCGGTGAACACAGACCTAGTACTTAAAATCGAGGGTCATCTGAAGATCACGTCCTATGCGGACAGTGAATGCTCAGTTGATCCGGTGACCGTTCTAGACAAACGCAACGCCATCCATAAAGAAAACATGTCTCTGGCGCTGGCTCGCGCACTGGGCGGAAGCGATTCCGGCCACGTTTATTCGCTGTGGTTTGGCTCCGGTGGGGCATCGATCAGCAACACCGGAGCCATCACTTACGCCGAACCGAACGTCACGGGCGCGGCAGACCTCAACACCCCGGTTTACTACGAAGTGGTCGATTCCGGGCGAGGAGCCCCAGACGGCAACTTCGCTGGGGTCCGGCACGACAATGGTTCCCTCTTCTCCGACGTGGAAATCCGTTGCGTGGTGGACAAGGGCGAGCCCTTTGGCCAGCCCAGCTTCGACAACGTCTCGACGACTATCGGCGGCTCCTACTTCTTCGACGAGATCGCCCTGAAAACGGATGACGATCTCCTCCTCACCCACATCGTGTTCAATCCAATCGAGAAGACTGCGAACCGGGTTTTTGAATTCGTCTACACCCTCAGAATCAGGCTCGTCTAATGTCCAGCTCAATCATCATCAAGAACAGCAAAGATGAAACCGTAGCAACAGTCCCCCCGAAGACTGCTGATACTTCTTCACCAATCACCATGATCGGACGCGCGTTCGCGGGTTTCGCCAAGATCATGAACGAGAACTGGTATCACCTGCTTGAGAACTTCAACCACACCACCGCCCCGGCCAACCCAGTCGAAGGACAGCTTTGGCACGATGAAGCCAATGGCCTGAAGGTCTATAACGGCACCACGTGGATTCTGATCGCCACCGGTCAAAACGCAGACGTCAAACTAGCGCGTCTTGGTTCCGCCGACAACATCAACTTCGCCACGGCAGCGTCTCACCAAATACACACGGGCGCGGTTGGGGTGAAGACCATCGTCACGAGCATGCTGATCATCCCCCGCGCCGGGGCATCCGTTGCCGGTGCGCCACCGTCCGTCACGCTCGAAACATCTACCAACGCTTCGGACGTCGCTGACAAGATCGTCCTCAACGGTCTGACTGGACCGACGAAATACGCCCGGTACACCTTCAACGGGTCAAACGCCATTGTGTCCTCTGGAAGCACCGTAAGTCTAAATATCAAGACAGCGATTACGAACCCCGATGTTCTTTCTTGCGACGTCTACCTTTATGGATTGATCATCTAATGTCGAACCCAATCAACCTTACCCCATACGGTACAC
Source organism: Chloridella minuta (assembly GCA_032273045.1). Classification (NCBI taxonomy): domain Eukaryota; class Xanthophyceae; order Mischococcales; family Pleurochloridaceae; genus Chloridella; species Chloridella minuta. The sequence goes on along the minus strand of JAUKPQ010043606.1, from coordinate 111,490 downwards.
TTGCTGACGGTTCGTTCGGTACGGCACTCCGCACCGATAGCAACCGCCCGGTTGCAGTTGCCATCGAAATCAAGGACACGTTGCCTGACGTCGGCGCCACCGAGAACTTCGTTGGCCGTACCGTATTCTACACGGTTGATCGCAATATCTATACTTGGACCAACACCCCCGCCAACGCTTGGGAACCCGTAAAGACCGGCGTGGTTACTTCCGGCTCGCCTGCGCCGTCCGGATCGGCTCCGACTGGCACCCTTTACTACTCCACGACAACGGAAATCCTGTACCTGTATATCAGCAGTGTGTGGGTTGGCATTGCTGGCAACCTCGGTTCGGGCGTCATCTGGCGCTTCTACACGGGCGATGGCGTGGCAACAACCTTCTCCACGGGTTCGACCCAGACGCCTCCGGTAGAA
>JAUKPQ010043606.1:0-111067 GCA_032273045.1 Chloridella minuta | reverse complement strand
GTAGAATACGTCGAAGTGTTTGTCTCCGGTCTGGCAAAGCGCCCCGGTGTTTCCTACGACTACTCCATGGTCGGCAACGACGTGGTGCTCAACGCCACCCCAAGCAACGGCGCATTGATTGCAATTCGCACGCTGGTCTACAAGAACGTCGTCCGCAACTCCAGCTTCTTCTCAAAGCGGTACGTCGCCAACGGCTCTTCCAACAGCTATCTGACCGGCGCTCAAATGGTCCAGCCGGGGCAAGTCCTCGTGGCTTGTGACGGCGTCATTCAGGTTCCGGACGTCGGTGACGGCGCTGGCACCTACGACTACAAGATCGCAACGCAGGACAACTCGGTGGTGTCGATCACCCGTTCGAGCACCACCGCTACGGTGACGACGACGGTGGCGCACGGCCTCACCACGGGTGAGACAGTGAGCATCGCAGGCGCCAGCCAGACACAGTACAATGGCAACTTCACCGTTGCTTCGACCCCGACAGCAACGACACTGACGTTTACTGTTTCGGGCTCCCCGGCCACGCCCGCAACGGGCACCATCACGTACGGCCCGTTGATGTCGAACGATAGCATCGTCTTTTACAACGAGTCTGGCGTGGCAACCCCACTGCCTTCGGGCGTCGCTGTGCATATCCAGACTATTGAGACTATTGTCGCGCAGATGTAATGACCAAGGTTAGCAGCAATTTCATCAAGGCCGGAGGGGTCGGAACATCACAGCTCGCAGACGGGTCCGCGACATCGGACAAGCTGGGGGCGGCGTCGGTTATTACCGCCAAGCTGGCAGATCGCAACGTCACGACAGTAAAGATCGCTCTGAACGGCGTGACGGATACTGAAATTGCCTCGGGCGCCCTTGTCGAGCGACACTATTCCGGAACCTCAATCCCAACTACTGCATACCAGCTCCTATCGGTTGGCACGGGACAGCTAGCAGACGCTGGCGTGACCGGCGTCAAGGTGGCGGCGGGGGCCATTGGCGCCGTCCATATTGGCGATGACCAAGTCAACCAGAACCACTATGCGGATAGTAGTATTCAGACCGCACACTTGGCTGATCAATCAGTGAATACTGCCAAGCTGGGAAACCAGTCAGTAACCGTTGCGAAGATGCAGCTCTTTACTGCTGGACGGTTGCTGTACGCGAACGGCTCTGGTGTAATGGCGGAATTCCCCGCAGGCTCCAACGGGCAAATCCTGACCACCTCGGGTGGTGCGCTGGCATGGGGCACCGCTGCCCTTCCGACTGGCCTGCTGTGCCCGTTCTTCGGCGCCACCGCTCCGTCTGGATGGGTGTTGGCAAATGGAACGACAGTGGGCAATACCGCGTCGGGTGCTGATCAGGCATCAGATACCTATCAACTGCTTTTCGAATTCCTGTGGAACAGCTTCAACCAGACTATCCTACCGGTCACTGGTGGCCGTGGCGTATCTGCGGCGGCAGACTGGGCGGCGAACAAGAAGATCGCTCTCCCGGACATGCGTGGGCGCGTTCCGGTGGGTGTGGAGACGTCCGAGACGAGTTCTGGACGCGTTGATCCGACCCTTCTCGATAACGGTGCCGCCACCCAGATCGGCTCGACGGGCGGTGATGACAAGATCGCGCTCACGACCAGCCTGATTCCTGAACACACACACGCTCTTCTTGTGGACGGCACTGGTTCCAACTACACGACCAACAAATCTGGCACTAATGCTATCTACACGACGGGTGATCAAAGTAACGACGCCACCTACTACATGACTTATACGGCCACCTACATCACCCCGACACTGGGTAAGTCTGGTCCGGCGGGCACGGGTTCGGCACCGGAGCATGAAAACATGCAGCCGTTCATGCTCGTTAACTACATCATGAAAGTCTAGTTGACAGTATAGCCAAGTACGGCTATACCTTTCTCCATTACGGGAGACCCAACATGATCATCGATACTTCTATGGACACGGTGTTCTACGCCCGCCATTCGCTTGGGCTGATCTGGGTGCGCGAACAGGCACCCTCGAACTACGGCGAAAGGGGCGATCATGCTGATCACGGCCCGTTCATGGACATGGAAGACGCCAAGGACCAGTGCGGCAACCCGCAGTTCTGGGTGGTTCGCTAGACCGGGGTTGGGTTGTTGGGGTCCAATTTGTAGCCCTTGCCCCACACCGTGGCGATATAGTGATCCCCACCGCTGGCAACCGACAACTTCTTGCGAAGCTTGGTGATGAACACATCAATGATCTTCAGCTCGGGCTCGTCCATACCACCATAGAGGTGATTGAGGCACATCTCTTTTGTGACCAACTGGCCTTTGCGCTTAGAAAGCAGTTCCAATAGCTGGTATTCTTTGCCAGTTAAATGGATGCGTCTTCCATTGGATTCGACCGTGTTAGCGTCATAGTTGATGACAAACGGGCCGAACTTGAACATGCTCTCACCACCACGTGCGTGGCGTTGTGCGCCGAAGAGACGAGCTACCACTTCACGCGGGTCGATAGTGGTGAACCAAGTATCGTTTGCCCCGTGATTGATAGCATCCAGCCGTTCCTGAATGGTGTCCGCGATGGCAACTATGTGGCTCTTGACGTTCTTCTGCCTGATCTCTCGGATGAGGCCCAGCCCCTCAGGGCCAATAAGAATGAAGTCGTATTCGTAGACGACAGCGAGATCAATGGCATCTTCAGTCGTATCAGCCGTGAAAGACTTCATGCCTTGCTCGGCGCAAAGCTTTTCCATTATGGTTCCGAATTTCCCCAGCGCTACAAAAAGCAGACGCATGCCCTGAATCCTTTTCTAGGCGAGTTTGCCCGTGTAGGTGCCGTTTTTGCTTGACACCTTATGTTCTTCGGCGCCCGCTGGGAGCTTGCCTTTGCCGCCCTTGTACACTTCAGCCGTAGGGGCTTTGATGTCTGGGCCGGTGGTGGCCTTCTGGCCGGGTCCACCCTTGTTGGCGTCTTTGAAGGCGTCGCTGTCCGATACGAATACCGGCTGGGATACGCTTGCCGCCTTCACCTTCTCAGGCGAATACTTCTTGGCGTCAACCGAGATCGTCTTCACGCAGGTAGACGGGCCAGTCGTTTCCATGATCTGGTCAACGGCGTGGGCCGCAGCGTAGCTTTCCGAGATCGAACGGGTCTGGACGTGGAACAGTTCGTCGCCCTGAGGCGTCGTGGCGCGTACCGATACCATGTAAGGCTTGCACATCGACTCGTACATCGCGTTGAAGGCGCGCACGGTCTGCTTGAAGGCTGGTTTCACGCTGGTGGCGATCCATGCAGCTTTGCTCTCGTACAGGAAGTCGTTGTACTCCTTCGAGATCATCGTGCGGAAGCGGTTGTAGGCTTCCTGCATGCGCTCACGGGCGATGTTTTCCAGACCGCTACGGCGCGCGTGAGCGGCACGGAGCAGGCTTTCGTACATCTTCGGATCGTCGTAGGACGGACGGAACCCACCGATGACATCGATGTGGACCGGCTGCTTGATTTCGACGAGGTTCTTGATGAACCGGCGAAGGGCGACAGTAGACGCACCCTCGAATACCATGCGCTTGCTCGAACCGAGCGAAAGAATGACAGTACCGTCAAACACGCCCTCGGTGAAGAACTTGGTGATCGGAGCGGCTGGCGAGAACAGTTTAGCCCCGGCCACGCCTTCCTTGATCTTCCAATCCTTCTCGGACGCGCCGTTGGCGTTCTTGCCTTTCAGCGTGACGAAGCTCGGGGCCTGAGGACCCATACCCTGAAGGTATCCATTGAGCAGTTCGTTCTGCTGGAGCGTGGTGATTTTCTGGTAGTAGCGCGGCAGGTGCTTTGGATAATCCTTGCCAGCGTCGCCTTCGAGTGATCCATCGCCCTTCATGACCGGAATCTTCTCGTCCTTCGTGCCGGTCTTGTGGCTCGAAGCGTACTTCGTGTCCTTGGTGTACGATGGAACCGGACGGTCAACCGGGTAGTTGTCCTTCGGTTGCTCGAACTTGTGGGTCTTGCCGCCTGACGGCTTTCCCGGCTCTTGTGGACTATATTTGGTGTCCTTGGTATGCGACGGTGTCTTCGGGTCTTTGCCCGTTCCGCCCTTGATGCCGGGCTTGGCTTTGTCGATCCACGTAGACGGTTCTTCAGCGACCTTGTACATTTCGTTCAGGCGTCGCTCGACACCATCAATATTGAGCTTGGACATCTATATCCTCAGAGTTGCAACTTCTTGTTTCTATTTAGGGGACACCTCGAAATGCCAACAAAATTGTTCGATGTAGGTCTCCGGTACGTTCTCGACGACGGCACGGTGGTGTACTCAAAGGACGCCGCCATTGAGCACGTCCGGGACGGCGGGTCGCTGGAAGAGGTTTTCGTTGAGTACGACGATGACATCCGCCGGTATGAAAAAATCAGCGGAAAACAACTGCGTCGAAGCCGGGAGGACGGCATCCCCGGTCAGCCCCCGGCCTCGGCCTTCGACTGGAACATCCCCGCTGGGTACGAAACCTTCGACGTCGCCGCCTTCTGCCAAGAGGAATTATCCCACAGGGGTATAAATACTCCGGCGTACGGTTCCCGGCTTCAGTTAGAACTCGGGTTGTTCACCAAGAATAACATGATGCCTCTGGTAGTCATCATCAAAGCCTTGGTAGATGATTTCCGTAAGCGCAAAGTAGTATGGGGGGTGGGACGAGGATCGTCTTGCGCTAGTCTTGTACTATATTTGGTCGGCATTCACCGGGTGGACCCCGTGAAGTACGACATTGAATTGAGCGACTTTTTTAAGGAACTACGTAATGGCCAAGCTGAAACCCAAGAAGACGGTGACGACGATCTCGAATGACCAGCGGGACGCGATCTCCATGATCGTGACCAAGCTTCAGAAAACCACCGGAGCAGTCAAGGAACTGGACCTTTACGGGAAATATGACCCGATCATGATCACCCGTATGCTCGAAGTGCTGGAGCGCCGGGGAACCATCGAAATGATCATCGCTGAGGATCAGGTTGGGGCATCACGCCGCCAGTATCGCATGAAGCGTGGCTAGTAAATACTCGAAAGGAATACTTCATGGCAAACTCTCCCAACTATTCCCTCCGGGGCCAACGTATTAACTTCAACGATCTCCGGGCTCAAACGCGCCGTCAGGACGTCGAGGTGTCAAAGCCGAAGAAGCCCGCTCGTAAGGAAGACGTTGAGGATCGTGTCGAGGACCAACAGCTTCTGGTTGGCTTCACCCCGGCGCCCATCCCTGAGAAAGTCGCACCGGCACCCGCTCCGGTTGCACCGGCACCCGCTCCCCGGCCTACATTAACAGCACCAGCTCCGAAGCCCGCTCCGGCGCCTGCCCCTAAGGCAGATGACGCAACGATTGACGAGTAAGTAAAGGCCGTCCATACTGGCCTTTGATTTCAAGAGTAAATTATGGCCATAGTCAACTATTCCATCGGTGACGTGCATGGTAAGATCACCATGCTTGATGCTTTGCTGGACGATATCGACAGCGATATCGCCCGGAACTACACCATTGAGGACGAGATCAAGATCATCTTCGTGGGTGACTACGTAGATCGTGGCGAAGCATCCAAGCAAGTAATCAAGCGCATCCGGAACTACACCGACTACCCAGTGGTCGCCCTGTACGGCAATCATGAAGACATGATGCTGTATTCGCTACGGCAGTCTCAAGTACAGGAAGCATCGCTCCGGAATTGGGTCTCCAAGTCGAACGGCGGTTTCGAGACCCTGTTGTCCTACGGCATGCCGGTGGATGAGCTGAAGGAAGCAATCCGGCAGAACTCTGTCATCCGCCTGCGGGCGATGGTGGGGGACGATCTCCAATGGCTTGAAACGCTGCCAGTCACATATGAGACTGAGCTGGCGATCTACGTCCATGCCTGCTTGGAGCCGGATAAGCCCCTGAATGAGCAGCACCCGGACATCTGCATCTGGTCGCGCAGCCAGAAATTCCTGAGCGGGATGTTTGATCTCGGCAAGCCTGTCGTGCATGGGCACACAATCCAGCGGGTGCCCGCCCGGCTGGGTGGTCGTATCGGTATTGATACTGGCGCCTGCGCGGGAGGACGCCTCTCGGCACTGGTGCTTGATTCCAATGGCCGAGAGGAATTCCTACAGGTTAACCCTTAAGGTTTTCACGCTTACGTGAGCCGGTGGGCTCCGTATCGTGGATTTCGTGCTTCTGGGTCTTGGTCACCTTCGGCTTGGTGAGATGCACGTTGAGCATTCCATCGCGATACACGATGGATGAAACCTCGGTACCGGAAGGGATTTGCAGGTCCAGAGCGAAGTCGCGCTGGGCGAGACCGTTGTGGATAACACGAATCTCGGTGTTGTTCACAATATCATCCGGCTCTTCCTTCTGCCGGGTTCCGCTGATTTTCAGCACGTTGTCGCTTTGCTGGACATCCAGTTCGGACTTCTTGAAGCCCGCGCAGGCCACTTCGATGAAGTAACTGTCGTCTTTCTTCGTGAGATTGTAGGGAGGGTAGGTCGGAACCTTGCCACGAGTGGCGGCGCCGAGAGTGGTCCAAGTTTTATCGAGCTTGTCGAAGAACTTGAAAATCTCATCAATATTGTCGATGAGTGGTGATGGGTTTCGCATTTTGGCTTATCTCCTGTGTAAGCGAGACTGCTGACGCCGCCCCTAAGGCACGAACGTCAGTAGCCTATTTAGCGCACGGGAGTGTCGTTTGAAAGAGCCGAACGGTCTTGAGTTTGACCCCATAAATACTTTCATGGGTACAACCAAGAAGCCTTTCGCTGTTACCACCGAGGACCAGATGGATCATCTGGTCGGCCTGTGGGATAGTGGAGAGCTGAAGCATTCGGGTAAAAACCCCGAACTGATCAAGAAGGTGTTGGGCCTCAACTTCAACAAAGAGAAACCACCCTACCCCTATTCCGGTCTCAACATACGCAAGTGGGCACAAGAAGGCCACGTCCTCGTAGTAAAGACGCCACAGTTCTTCGTCGAGACGAACCACATCCCCACTCCCTCAAGTCTCCTCATCACACATGGTACCGCGCCTCATCTGGTCTTCTGCTTGAAACCTGCGGTCGGCGCACTGCGACAATTGGCGAACGCGCAGGATGTGACGATGTACCAAGATATTCACGCTGACGGTTTAACCTATCTATTTCGGATGAATGATGGAAAAGCACCCCAACCTTATTAACGTCACTCCTATCAAGGACTGGATTATCGTTGACATTGTCGATAAAGGCTTCGGGTTAACCGCTGCCGGAATCATCGTGCTCGACGACGACTTCAAGGAAGCAGGCATCCGACCGCGTTGGGCGCGTGTGCTTGCTTCTGGGCCAAAGGCGCGGCAGAGTGAAATCTGGCCGGGTGGTTATGTCCTTGTGGCGCACGCCGAATGGACACGCGGCTTCGGTGAGATGGAAGACATCAACGGTAACCCCGTGAAGGCATGGGGTACGCAAGTAGACAAGGTTCTCGGCTATGACGACACCAAGCCAAATACTATGGCGAAAAAAGTATCAACCTTCGTCGCTGTCTGAATACGTCTGGAATTCAGACGCCGAGCAAGAACAGTTTCAGTCTTATCTCGACAAGGGCGATCTACCGCATCTTCTGCTGGTAGGTCAGCCCGGCGTCGGTAAGACGTCGCTCGCAGAACTTCTGCTGCGTCTTCTCCGCGTCGATGAGTCCGACATCCTGTTCGTCAAGGCGAGCAGCAAGGAAGGCGGCAAGGACAACGTCACCACCACGATCAGCAATTTCATCACCTCCAGTTCGTGGTCCGGTGGCATGAAGTACGTGATCATGGATGAGGCGGACGGCATTACGCTTGAGGCGCAGAAAACACTGCGCTCCGAGATTGATCTGTACGAGAACTCGACGCGCTGGATATTCACAGCCAACTACGAGCACCGTATTATTCCAGCGCTTAAGGATCGTCTCATCACTTTCGAACGCTCGGCGCCGAGTCGTGATCGATACATCGAACGCTGCGTTGAAATTCTTGTAGCGGAAGGTGTTCGCTTCGAGACGGAAGAAGACCTTGCGACACTGACGTCCATCGTGGACAAGAGTTATCCGTCAATGCGCCGGGTTATCAACAACCTTCAGGAAGCAGTGAAGGATGGCGTTCTCACTGCTCCGGCCAATACGTCGAAGGTGGACGCTGAGTGGATGACGGATGCGCTGGGCGCGTTCCTTCAGGGTGACATCATGAAGGGCCGGACGACGATCACCGCCAACGCCACGAAGACCGACATCGAAGAATACTACACGTGGCTCGGTACCAACATCGAACTGTTTGCTGATCAAGGTGCTGCGGTTGTCGAGATTGCGGATGGGATGTACCGCCATGCCTTCGCGGCGGATGCGGAGATCAACTTGTCTGCGACGCTGGTGAAGCTCTGTAAGCTGCCTCTGGCGGGCTGAAGAGGGAGGTCTCCTATTTACAGCGAGGACTGATCCGAGAGAGTATATTTTATCTGCCTCTAAGTAATGGCGTGAGTAAGCGAAGAACAACCTCTAAGCGTGTTTCCAAGGTCGTTCGGCTTGCCAACCCATCATCACAAGAGGCAACCCCAATGGCGAAAAGAAGTTCTCGACGCGCTAAGTCGGCTGACGAGTCTGGAAGATACAAGCTTCAGGCTAAATCTGTCACCCAACAAGCCATGATGGAAGCCATCGTCGAGAATGATGTCACCTTTGCCATTGGACCGGCAGGGAGTGGCAAGACGCACATCGCCGTTGCTCTCGCCGCTGACGCTCTCGACATCGGGGAGATCGAACGGATCGTCATCACTCGCCCGGTGGTTGAAGCCGCCGACGAGAAGCTGGGCTTCCTGCCCGGTTCACTCGAAGAGAAGCTGGACCCGTACCTCAAGCCTATCACCGACATCTTCACGTCGATCTGGTCGTATGACCGTGGTCGTCTGGAAACTCTCATGTCGGCCAAGCGTATCGAAGTCGCACCACTTGCTTACATGCGTGGTCGTACCTTCAAGGACACGTGGATCATCTGCGACGAAGCTCAGAACATGGGCGCCAACGACGTCCGGATGCTCCTGACGCGTCTCGGCATGGGCTCCAAGCTGATCCTCACGGGCGACCCTACCCAGCGTGACCGTAAGGGCGCACGTGGCTTCGAGACGGCATACCAGCTTCTTTCGGACTGCCCCGGTATCGCCTTCATCGAGTTCGATATCAAGGACGTCGTCCGGCACAAGACGGTGGAAGCGATCCTCCGCCGTTGGGGACCCGATCAACAGGCGGCTGTAGCCTCTAAATAGGGGCATGAAAGCTTATGATCTCGTAACTTCCGCGCTTTTGAGCGAAGCGCCTACTGACGAAATCGCGGAAGTCATCCTCGAAAATCAATTCCGCGAAGAGCGGATTGAGAACCAAATGGTTTATGCCATGCTGGTCGAGCAGTTCCTCGATAGCTGCTCGGTCTATGCCTACGAGGGCTGGGACGACGCCAAAATCTACGGCGCTCCGACCATCAACAGCTACAACGTTGAAATCACAATACTTTTGCCGCCTAAGACCAACAAGCGCTCGTTCACCCGCCTGACTGGCAAGAACAGCGAGAACCGGGTGACGGTCACCAAGGTCGGTGACGATGGGAACCTCAAGGTTCACCTCATCATTCGCCGTGGTCTCTTGGATGCCATTGAAGAAGAAAACCGCCAGCGCGCCCGTAAGGTGGCTGACGAGCAGGGCTACAAGCCTCAGGAGCAGGCTCCGGCACAGGACCCGATGGGTGGTGACCCGATGGGCGGCGGGGGCATGAATTTCTAATGTCAGGCCTTCTGGTTGAGAAAAAGCTGTCCAAACGACAATTCGACGGCCTCAACATTACGATAGAGGTCCGAAAAGACGAGTATCGTACGGGCAAGGCTAGGGACGGCACCGAATGGCGCAACAAGATGTACTGCCATTATGGGTACATCCTGAAGACCAACTCCCCGGATGGTGAGCATCTGGACTGTTTCCTCAAGGCTACCCCCAGAACCGGCGCCCCGGTCTTTGTCTGTCACCTGCTCAAAAGGGGTGACCCCGGTAAATACGATGAAGACAAGGTCTTCTTGGGCTTCAGTACGAAAAATGAAGTAAAGACCATGTTCCTCAAGCATTACACCCAGAATATGTGGGGTGGATGTACTGAGTTCAGCATGGATCACTTCAAGGTCATTGCTTATTCGGCAAGTAAGAGCAAGACCATGATTACGGACCAAGAGACTTACGACAAGTTCAAGAAGGACGGTAAGTTGGCTTCCGGCATCAAATCACCCATTCAGACAGCGATGGCGGTATCCGAACGTCGCTTCTTCATCCGATCAAAGGACGACGGCACGCAGGCGTTCAAGAGCACGTTCTCCTCGCTGAACGAGGCCAAGGCCTTCTATCATAACCTGACTGTCCCCGAACCCTTCGAGATCGCGCTGGAAGGGTCCACGTTGTCTGGCCGGGTGCTCACTGAAGGCCTGCGCCGGGATGATCTTCGCAATATCGTTCTCCCCATCATTTCTTTCGACGAATACGTGGCCAAAGAAAGCACCAACAACATAGTCTTGGCGTTCTTCATCAAGAACGAACCGTCAGCAGTAGAGCCACTGAAGACATTCTGTGAAACTCTTCCGGGCGTCGATCTAGTCGATGCCGGGGACAGTGCAGCGATGCCGAATACTTCAGTGCTCTACGTCGAATTCAAACGTGAGAAGGAAAGCCGTGCGGCGGTTGAACACCTTCTCGACGACGTACTCCTCGTAAGTGGACTATGTATGGATGATGTGTCGGTACGGATACCCAACTCCGACAAGCTGTTCAGGCTTGGACCCAAGTTTCTGGACATCTATTTCGCAAAGGCGGTGTAACAATGGACTGGATGAAGAGCATCGGGAGCGCTTTCAAAGCACTCACCAGCAATTTCGCACTAATCGTATACGCTGTTCTTGGCGGTCTCTGGCTTGTCAACGCAGTGATGGCGACCAGCGACAAGATCGTGAAGGACTACACCTTCAAGGTCGAAGAAAACATGCGAACGGAGTTTAACAACCTCCAGACGAAGGAAATCCTCGAAGCGCAGCGTAAAGTGCTGGACGCAATCGCCCAGACGAACAAATCGCAGGATTTGGCCATGAAAGAGTTGGTCAACTCCGGCCAGAAGCGCGACACACAATACGTCACCCTCGAACGCAAGCTTCGCGCCGCCACGGATGCTGCGGTGAGCGAGCAGGGTGAGGGTCAAGGACCACAACCAGTCTCCCCGTTCATGGAACGGGCGCTCGAATTGCTCGATGAAACCAAGCCGGAGTAACGCCGATGATCAAATCAGTCCTGACAATCGCTGCGGTGCTCGGCCTGAGTGCTTGCGCTGGCTCCCCCAAGCCGAAACCCTTAGTTGAAGTCCAGCAGGTGCTCATCCCCGTCGTTATCGACGATGCCATGTTCATCTGCCCGGTGAAGCCCACGACGCCAACCAAGCGCAACCTCGGACGTCCGGTGACCGACTCCGATGTCGCCAGCTTCATCTTCGACCTGTCCAAGGCCTACGATACCTGCGCCAAGTCAAACTCGACTGTTCAGAGTGAGATGAAGAAGCAGGCGCAAATCATCCTCAGCACGAGCCCAACGGGGCTTTCTGTCACACCATCGAACCCCGTGACCGGTGCTGGACCGACCACAGCGGCGACCACAGCGGCGACCACGCACACTGTAAACGTTACGGTTATTCAGCCGGATGGCTCGAAGACGTACACGGGTGTGACAACTACGAAACGATAACCACCGGACTACCAGATTAGGACTACCTCCAAATTATCCACACCTGCTCAACGCCATGGGCATCAATCAAAGGAACGGACTGGTCATGTCACCACTTATTTTCGAAGAAGGCCGTAACGGAGAATATGCCTACGATGTCTTTTCTTGGCTTCTCAAGAACAAGATCATCTACTTCGGGCAGGAACTGGACAGCCACTTCGGTAACGTGATCTGCGGCCAGCTTCTTTTTGCCCAGAAGCGTAGCGCCGATCAGGTAACCATGGTAATCAACTCCCCCGGTGGATTGGTGACACAGGCTCTGGCCATCATGGACCTGATGAACGGCATCAAGACTGACGTGGCGACCGTCGTGGTGGGCGAAGCCTGCTCCGCCGCCGCCATGATCGCGATTAACGGCGCACCCGGTAAGCGCTATGCCCTGAAGTCGGCACGCATTATGCTGCACGATGTCTCCTCGGGTGCCTACGGCGACACCAAAGACCTGAAGATCAACTACCAAGAGACCGAACGTCTCAAGGAACTTCTCATCGACAACCTGATGGCGCGTCTGGGCACCCGCTACACGCGTGACCAGATCGAAGAAGAGTTCTTGTCCCGCGACAACTACATCTCCGCGCAGGCTGCGAAGGAGATGGGTCTTATCGATCACGTGCTGGACAAGTTCGACTTCGATGCCATCTGATACAGACAACAGCGACAACGCAGAAGAGTTCTTCGACAAACTCAGCTCCACCAATGAACTGGAGTTCAAAGAAGTCGTTGAAACTCTTCTACAGTGTGGTAAAAGCGACTTCATGATTGAAGAGACGCCGGTCAAGGCGCTCATCTTCACGAAGGCCTGTCCGAATCTGATATATCGTCCGTCAGATAACCCGCAGGCCGAATACGACATCTTCTGTTTGGACTGTGGACTCGTGATCCACACTTCATTACCATTAGAGCTGTCCGTCAATCGGGCAGAGCCTGAAGACGCTATTGACGAGGACGACGAGTTCTTCTCTAAAGTTGGCGACTAATGAACTTCGAAAAATTCTTCCCGTTCGACAGTCCGCGATCCCAGCAGACTGAAGTCCTAGACTTTGTGGGTGAACACTGGGACACCAAGTCCGTCTTCGTCGTTGACGCTCCGACCGGTGTCGGTAAGAGCGGTCTTGGCGTGGCATTCGCGCGTGGCGCTGGGACAGGGATGATCCTGACCGATACCAAGGCGCTTCAGGATCAGTACCACGCCGACTTTAACGACATTGGCGACCTGCGTGGTAAGTCGAACTTCGACTGCAATCGCTTTGCGAAGATGACAGCCGATGAGGCCCCGTGCAACAGCCACGAGTACATCCGCAAGGTATGTCGGGCGAATGGCACGTGCGATTTCTATCGTTCGCTGGACGAAGCCTTCGGCGCCAACGTCACCGTCACCAATTACGCGATGTACTTCGGCTTCATGCAGGCCCATATCCGCAGCCTTCAGGAAAGCGACAGGGACGGCAAGGGCGAGAAGAAGTTCGTGCTGCAACGGGAAGTCCTCGTTTGCGACGAGGGCCACCTCTTGGATGGCAAGCTGGCTGATATGGCAAGCTTCGAACTCGACTTCGCCAAGCTGGAGAAGTATTCGGGGCTGCGGGTCGAACCCGATCTCGAAAGCATCTTCTACCTTGCCGAATACGAGAACGACATCCGGGCGGCGCTGAGTATCTTCTTGGATCAACTCCAGAACCGGCTCAACGAAGTTCGCGGCCATATGAAGAATGTAGGCTCCCAGATCGAAAAAGAGGGAGCGCGCCCATCAATGGCGTTGGTCAAGGAGAGCAAACGTCTCCTCGGGTTGAATCGCTCGCTGACCCAGCTCGAAGATCAGATTACCCAATTCGTCACCTACGTGGATGACGACTGGATCGTTCACCGGGACGAGGAGAAGCGCGTCCTCAAGATCGCCCCGATGCACGCGAAGCGTTACTTTTGGAACTACATGAAGCACGCCGCCAAGCGCATCGTCATCATGTCGGCCAGCATCGGTGACACCAAGACGTTCCTGAAGGAACTAGGTGTCGAGGAGAATGACTATGCGGTCATTCAGGTCAGCTCTCCCTTCGACCCCAAGAAAAGCCCGATCTACGTCGATCCGTTCCTTACCCTCGACTACAACAGCATCGACGCCAACCTACCGAAGCTCTTGAAGGCGGTGGACAAGATTCTGGATGATCACCCACTAGAGAAGGGCATCATCCACACGAACAACTACAAGGTCACCAAGTATATCATGGAGAACAGTCGCCACCAACGGCGCCTGATCGGCAAGGCTGGCTCGGATAAGGATGAGAAGACCAATCAGGCGCTCGTCCTCCAGCATCAGCTCGACGGTGGACCCACGGTGCTCATCAGCCCGTCGATGCACACTGGCATCGATCTCAAGGGCGAACTGAGCCGGTTCCAGATCATCCCGAAGATGCCATACGCGTCTCTGGGTGATCCCTACGTGAAGGCGAAGAATCAGCAGAACTCATACTGGTATCAGAACGACGTGTGGAAGAAGATCATTCAGGCCTCGGGTCGTTCCACCCGGTCGGAAACTGATGAAGCCGTGACGTACATTCTGGACAAATCGATGGTTAAGTCCTACCAGCGGTTCCGTTCCTCCCTGCCGTCGTGGTTCCGGGATCGGATTATCTGGGTCTAGGGGTTTTTCGTCATTTCCTCCTACACCAGATATGAGAACGGCCCCGGATCGCTCCGGGGCCGTTCTTTCTTTACCGAAGCACCTTAGGAACCAACAGGGCGCCCGGTGAAGGGGTTGATCGGTGGGCCAGAGGCCGGAGGCGTCTCGGGCTCCAGTTGGGCCGGGGGCGCTTCAGCGGTCTCTACAGGCGGCGGAGGCTCCTGAGCGACCGGGGCGTCCAGAGGGGGCTCCTGATCCACGGGTGGCTCAACCGGCGGTGCCGGGGCGATGTCCTCTTGAGGATGCGTGATGTGGATGTAGCCACCGTTGTCGTTATCGACGACTGGCGGTTGTTCCAGCGTCTCGGCTTCCGCGATCTCGGGGGTGTCCGATGCCGCCGTAGCAGCATCGGTTTCGTCCTCGGCAGCATCGCCCGTGTTGAATGGCCACGGCTCCTGCGAAGAGGCCTCGGATGAAGCGTCGCTCGGCGCCGGGGCCTCTTCGACGATCACCGAGGAAGCCTCGGTGTCGCCGCCGTCTGTGTCCGGCTTGATACGATACGAGCCCTCGCCGTCGAGATCGTTCATCTCCTTGACGAATTGCTGGCACTCTTCGAGGGTCCGGTAGCCATGGCCTTCGTAGAGTTCCCAGCCATTGCCGACTTGGTATTCGACGATCTCCAGCTCAACGATGTCGTCTTCATCCTCGACGTCATCGTCATCTTCATCCTCGACGTCGGCGTCGTCGAACCCTTCTTCGCTGAGATCGACCACGCGGAAGAAGCTTTCCATGGGATCGAGCTTTTCGACGTAGGCACGAGCCTCGTCGATATCGACGCAGTCATGACCAAACAGCTCTTCCCACTGTCCGTTCACCAGATAATCGATGCGGAAGTCAGCATCGTTTGCGCTCGGGTCCATGACAGGGGTGGCCGGGCCGTCTTCGAGATCGCTCGTCCTCGGTCCAACCGGGGCGCGGTTGAAGTATTCCTTGGCCGTCGCCACCGGGATTTCTTCAATAACCTCGTACCGGTGGCACCGGAACTTGGAATGCTTGTAGTCGGTCGGGAACGCCACGAGGTGAGCCGGGTTGACCTTGATGCAGACGATCTTGTCCGACCCGTACACGTTGCCGTAATGCGGCAGGTATTCCATACCGCAGCCATGGAGACCATGGGCGCAGGTGTATTCCGGATCGTCGTTGACGGTGTTGCGCGGCACTTCGACGATCTTGCCCGGCGAGTTGTCGAATGTTCCGGTGTAACAGTCCTTGAAGTTGGACTGGACGATCTTGTAGGCGAGGAAGTGCCCGTCGTCGGTATAGCTGAGGTGATTCTTGTCCAGCCATGCAAAGAACCCTTCGACGCAGCGGTTGCTCGGGTTCAGTTGGATGTTCTTCAGCAGCGCGACCAGCGGCTCGATGGGAAGACCCTCGGTGGCCGTTTCGATCATCTTCTCGGCCAGCTTCCGGCTGAGCGGGAGACCATTGAAGAAGGCGGTGTTCTTGAAGACTTCCACGCCATCGAACTCGGCCAGCGCAACGTCATTGAGCACGGTAGAGCGCTGGATAGTGAGCGCCGCGAGACCCGCCATGTCCTTCTGGACGATCAGCTCCTTGGCCTTCTCGTAGTTGACGTGGGTTTTCTCAAAGAAAGTTGATCGCCCAGAGACGACGACAGAGATGCCGTCTTTGCTTGTGATGTAGGTGATGTTGCTCATTTGTTGCTCGCGATTGCCTTGATGAGAGTGATCTGGTCTTCGAGATCGAGATGATCGATACGATGCATCTTGTTGAGTACTCCCATCAGGGGGTACTTGGCAATGATTTTGTTGTATCGATCTTCAGGCTTTTCGCGTCCCTCGAAACGAACCGCGATTTCCTGAGGCAGCTTGTTACTACGAAGCAGAAAGAACAGGTCTTCGATGTCTGTCTGGCGCAGTCTGATGTCTTCGCGCCGTTCCATGGGCGAATAGAAGAGTTCGTGAAGATCGTTGTCCAGATCACCCCACGCCTCACGCATCAAGGCCTGACGTTTGACTTCGCCTTCATCGTCCACGTCTATCGAATCAGCATCCATGACTGTAGTGGTGTATGCATTCCCCCGGTGATGGCTACGGAAGGAATTCATGCCGTTCATGACGATGTGCTGGACTGCCAGATCGATCAGTTCCTCATCGTGGACGAGCTGGTTGACCCTGCTTTCGTACATGGCCTGAACAGAGGGTATAGTATCCAGATCGACAGCGCGTTGTACCGCGCTGCTGAAGCCAAGTGTCACGATAGTATTGCGGAAGCTCGGCAGCGCCATGTACTCGTTGAGTTTCGGCTCAACGCACACGTTCATCTTCATCGGCGCCCAGCAGAACTTCTTGTCGCGCACCAAGAGTTCATTAAGATCATCCGAATTCTTGATGCTCCGTTCAAGAATGAACTTGAAGTTACGGAAGTGGAAGCTGTACACCCGGAGCTTCACTCGCTCTTTGGGCGGCTTGGGCGCGGGCTTGGGGATAGCGTGCTGAGACAGAAGGGTGACGAGTTCGAGCGGGATGTCCCCAAGCTGGCTGACGTCCTTCAGCAGAACGAACCGGCGGGCCTCCGGAAACTCATGGAAGGCGGTCAGCATGCGCCGCTTGATTCGGACCTTCTCGCGTTTCTCATCCAGCATATCATGGATGACGACCCGCACGTCTTCGGCGGGCTGGACATACCCCTTGGCGACGAGATTGAGGACGGGCGCGCGATCTCCGAGATCGCTGCGATCAACGATGTTGCAGTCCACAATGTTGAAGCTGGTGGGGTATTCCTTGCCACGCCACGTGATCTTCTCTTCCCGTCCGGTGTCGAAGATGCCGTTCAGCTCATTGTAGGCGACAATCGCCTGCCACGCCGTTTCAGCATCCTGAACCTTGGCGAGTTTGTATTCCCGAAGTTCTTGGAGGACACGCATCGCGATATCCTTAATGACATCAACGGTGTAGTCCGACTGGTTGAGTTTTTCACGCGACGGGTGAATGTGGACCGAGCCGATGGGGACTTCGATCTCGAACGGGTGATCCTTGAGCAGTTCCAGCTCGGTATACGGAATCTTGCCGTCGAGTGCGTTCCATTCGACGTCGTAGGGGACCGGCCCAACCTTGATGTACGACACGCCGCTTCCCGTCCGAAGCTTGCACGAGGGAAGGGTCAGTTTGTATTTCGGGACATCCACGGCCATGCCGTAGACCTTGAAGGTTCCGTTGGGGAAGTGCGGCACATAGTGCGAGACTGCCCGCTTGAAGTCCTCGAAGTCGTGGGCCTTGACCGGGACGCAGACCTCGATGCCGGTTTCATCGCCACAGGGCTCATCGCCGGGCATATGGCCGATCACGAATTCGTCTTGCTCGTTGGTGTGGGCGAGGTAGGATCGTTTCCAGCCGTCGTGGCGCGAGACGATGATGAAGTGGTCGGTGTAGGAGTAGGGAGACTTGCTGCCGAGGCCGAAGCCGCCGATCTGGTCGTTGGACAGGTTCTTGTCCGATTCGAAGAAGGTCAGGAATTCGTTCATCATCCGCTCGTGGGAGATGCCGGGGCCGCTGTCCTTGACGTAGAAGGTGGCGTCGTCCGCAGTCGGGAGCATGACGCCGAACGGCTTCTTGGACCTGTTCTGGATGTTGGCGTCGTAGGCGTTCGTGCAGACCTCCCGGACGATGGCGCGCACCGGGAGGGTATAGAGCTGCGACGACAGAAGCCGCATGCCATGGGCGGAAGGCTTCAGACGGGCCTTTTGGACAGTGGACAGATGGGAAGTGGTGACTTCGCTTTTGACGCCTGTAATGATCACGAAACAATACCCCGCTGAGAATTCAGAAGGGTGTTATAGGGTGGTTACAGAGAACCGTCAATAGGAGAAGTTGTGTCGTCCTTCTCTTCGAACATTGCCAATACTTGCTTGGCAAGTTCAACCGAAGAAGACTTGTCCGGCTTTGCTGCTGACTCGATCTTGATGTCTACCATGAAGTCGAACAACTTAAGTAGTTCCTCATTGAGACTGTCCGGGTCGTTGATCTGGCGTGCCATCTCGCCGTCTGTGGCGCTCTGCATCAGTTCAACCACGGATTGATCGGTGATGACGTGCTGTGTGCTACCAGCCGTAAACTGGAGCAATTCGGAGGTGATCCCGTGGGCAACCATCAGTTCTTGGAGCTTGGGGTCTGAGAACAGCGTAATGATGTGCTGTTGAATGGCTGGGACCGTGAGGGCGTCATTGTTGAATGAGAAGGTGTCCTCGGCCACGACGATCTCGGTGGTCTTGACCCCGTATTTCTGAAGCTTGGCACGGGTGTCGGCATCGACCGGACGGTTGTTCGCGCGGGTGGCGACCTTCGCGGTCACCTGCCCCAACGGGGTGAGAACGCGAACGCTACCGGGCCGGGTCTTCTTTTTCTTGCCATCTTCCAAGACAAGACGAAGAGCAGCTTGCTTCAATTTGTCCTTGGCATCGGTGGCCAGAGAACCGATGAGCGCCTGCAAGTATTCCGCACGTGCGAATACTTGGGCGTGTTCTTTCGCCTTCTCATCGGTTAGTTCGGGAAGCTCCGAGGTTTTCTTGGCCTTGGCGACGGATGCTGCTGCGTTGGCGCGTGCTTGCGCGAAGATATCTGTTTTCATGAGTGGAATATAGGCCTAATCAGAATTCGTAGGCGGCTTCGACAAGTTCATCTTCCCGGCTGAACTTCCAACCCAGCATGTCGAAGATGCTGTTCAACTTCGAGTCCACCAGCTTCGTCTCACATTCGAGAACGTTGATCGGCAACTGAGCCAACCATTCCGGGCGGTTGATCATACCCACCGGGACGCCGATGGAGTTGGCGCCAAGTGGATTGGTGCGGACGTCAGGGAGAAGTGGCAGTACTTCGAGCTTGTCCCCATCATTGATCGGGTCAGCCATGGTATCGTTGTTGTGTTGCTTGTACCGGTTGTACCAATACGCTGCCATGACTGCGAAGTGTACTTTGGGCTTCTGGCCACCGTTCTTGAAGTACTCA
This sequence comes from Chloridella minuta, assembly GCA_032273045.1. Taxonomy (NCBI): domain Eukaryota; class Xanthophyceae; order Mischococcales; family Pleurochloridaceae; genus Chloridella; species Chloridella minuta. Next base: position 91,644 of record JAUKPQ010043606.1, on the reverse strand, counting down.
TCGAGGATGGGCGTGGCGATGGACAAGCTGCTGCAACTGGTGGACGATCCGAGCTTCGAATGCGGGATGGAACGGAATTCGGCGCGGAAGCGGGAAACCAGATCGCTCAGGTCGTCCTTGTCCTTGCCTTGGTTGACGATCAGCTCCAGCGCTTCCAGAAGGAACTTCTGAATCCATGCAGGGGTATCCGAGCGCTGGGTCTCCATGCCCATGATCTTGAGCTTCTTACTTGCCTTCTTGTCCTTCCAGCGCATGGCTAGGGCGTAGCGCTTTTTCTTCTTGTGCTTGAAGATGCCACGCTCGGCCACGATCTCGCGGCCTGCAACGATGGCCTCGTTCCAAGGTGCCGTCACGAAGAAGTTCTGCGTCGATGCTTCAGGGAAGCTGGCGTTGATGTTATCGCCAATTCTATCGGCAACGGCGACGATCTCTTCGATGGTCATCTCTGGTTTGACGAGGTCTTTGATAGACAGGTAGCAACTGTCGGTATCACCATAGATGACGGCGGTACCGATGTCGTACTTCCCGGTGACTTCTTCGTTGGCCTTGCGGCACATGTGTTTCAGCACGACGCGACCCGACAGGGTAACCGATTGGCCGAAGCGAGGATCGTTGAACCGGAAGAACTCGTTAAGCAACGCGCCGTAGAGCGAGTTCAGGAAGATTTTCCGCACGTGCTGGATGCGGTCCCAGTAACCGTGCATCTCCTTGTCGCCAGCGTCCAGCGCCTCCTGCGCCTTCTTCTGGAAGCGCTTCCGATCCGCGTACCACTTCTCAAGGCAGTACGGTAGGATGCCCTGCTTCTCCAGCGAGAAGACCGTGCCGTTGGCGGTGAGCGACCAACCTGTCTCGGGGTCCTTGAAGATGCCGTTCCACTGGTCGCCCGTGAGGGTGATGGGGGAGGTGGCGCCTTCGGGCACAAAGACGAGATTTTGTTCGGTCTTGTCGATGATATCGTGGTATTCGTACGTGCCGGTGAACGTCGCCCAAGCATCCGTTCGCTTGACACCAGCGGCTACCAGTTCGTCGATCTTCGCCATCGTGCGCGACAGATCAAACTGGCCAACCAGTGTCTCGGGCGAAATGTTCAGCATGCGGATCACGGAGGGATACAGACTGTTCACGTCGTAGCTGCTGATCCAGTTGTACATGCCGCCAACTGGTTCGATCACGAACGCTCCGGGAACGCCTTCGGAGTACTTCGGGTCTTTATCACGGGCGATTTGCTGCCGCGTGTGGTGAAGCTCCATCAACACGGCCTGTTCGATGATCGTCACGGCGCCGAGAGCATCCGGGAGGAACACGCACGCCATGTGCGATGTCTCATTGGCGATGTCGATGAATTTCAGTTTGTCATCGAGTTTCACCAAGCCGACGACGTCTTGGATGTTGTACTCGATGAAAAGGCGGAAGTCGTTCTTCCACAACTGGTCCAGCGTACCAGTATACGCGACCTTCTTCTCGCCCACCTCTACTTCAAGGATGTGGTTCAGCTTGTAGCTGTGTTGTTCCGAGAAAGTGAATTTCTTGTACAGGTCGAAGTAGTCGAGCGCCACCCGGCCAGAAAGCGAGAATTCGATCTTGGTCTTTCCCCACTTCTCGATCTGCTTGGCGCGTGGCAGTACACCGAACAGGCAAAGCTGCTTGAGGTACGGCATGCTCTCTTCGGTGGGCATGAAGTCGAGATCGGAACCGACCTTGGAGATGGGTTCACCGCCGAGCACAATGCGAATGCGCTGGATGATGTACGGGATGTCGTAACCATTGCTGTTCCAGCCGGTGATAACATCAGCGTCGTCGATAGCGGCCAGCGTGAGCTTGATCAGCTCTTCTTCGTCTTCGCAGACATACGTGTTCGGAAGATCAGCAACGAGAGCCTGCGCCTCTTCGCGCGTAAGAGTCGGGGGAGCAAGGGCGAGCGTGATGCTGCACTTCTCCCACGACTGGTAGATCGTCACTGCGTTGATGACGCCGTACGGGTTCTCGAATCGGGAATAACCAATGGCGGGGTCGGCCTCGGTCTCGATGTCAAGGAAGGCGACGTTGAGTACTGGGGGCTTTACGTTGTAGTACTCGCGCTCTAGTAGCTTATACTCGACCTTTACGTCCGACTCGTACGTTGGTACTCCACGAACCATGTAGTCATCAACGGCTTCCTTGAAGGCTGGGTAGGAGGTGAACCCGACCTTCTCCAAGTCCTCACCGAACATGGATTTGAATTGCCCATTCTCCGAAGGGGCGTAGAAGAAGAACGGCGCGGCGAACTTCTTGATCTTGCGCTCGGTGGGGCTGACACGCTCGGACACGTATACAGACCCACCGAGACGACGGGCATCGACGTACGACATTGGGTATCTCGTTTAGGTAGAAGTTAGTCCAGTTCGACGCGAACTTCGGTGATGATGTCGAAAAGGGGGACTGTGCCCTCCTCGGTCACCAGCTCGAAGTTGCTCTCCACACCGGGTTTGACCTTATCGGTGATGAGCTTGAGCAGGGCTTGAGCGATGTCGGCTTTGGTGAGGGTGATGTACATGACTATTCATCCTTGAGTTTGTTCGTGTGGTCGTGAGCGACATATTCGTCGGGCTGACGCTCGTAGTACTGGCCGTGAATCTGTGCATCATCGTGGACTTGCCAGTGTTCGAAGAACGTCTTCGGGTATTCGTATTTCAGGCTGACCCTGCCCGTGAGAAAGCCCATCGACCAGTTTTGGCCATCGGTGTAGTCCGGGCGAAGGGCGTGCCCGCAACCGGTTTGAATCCAGTTGTTGGGTCCGAACATATCGCTGCGGGTTTCGACGGCGTGGTATTTGTGGTGGTGGCCGTTGAAGCCGGGCCACGCGCTCGGGAACTTTTTGTTCGGCGGGTAGTGGTCTGCCTTGAAGGCTCCGAAGTAAACCTTGCTGTTGCGCTCACGAGGAACGCGCATGTATTCTTTACCACGCATCGGCAGAGCAAGACTTGAACGACCGATGTAGTTGATCTGGTACTTCTCAAGACCCATGATGTCTTTGACACCTTTTCCGAGACGTTCCATGACTTGACGGAACATCGGAAATGCGTGGTACATCTTCCAGATACGGAATTCGTGGTTGCCTTCGAGGAAGTCGATCTGGGCGTTAGGGGCAGCTTCACGGATGTCTTTGAAGAACGCATCACACCAGTCGAGACCGGGGTTCAGATCATCCCACGTGGAGTCTTTCGGGTACGTGGAGAAGGTGTACGCATCGAAAATATCGCCGTGGAGGATGACGTAATCCAGCCCGCCATCGCTGCTTGCCATACGCTTCACGGTATCGATGAACACCCGGCGCCAAAACGGGTCGCACATATCGTCGTGCGTGTCTGAAGCGGCGATGAACGTGATGATTGATTTCGACGGGGGCCGGACGTATCTCGCCCCCAAGGTTTGCCGCAGGACGTTGTCCTTGTCATAGAGGTGGTCCTCGACGGCTCGTGCCAGCATCTGATCGGCCTTGGCCAATTCGCGATGCGGCTTGATGCCAGCCATACGAAGAAACCCTTGCCAGTTGGCGAAGTGAGTCTTCCAGATGCTGGTAGAATAGGCGCCGAAACGTTCGTACGTCTTCTGCGTAACCTTGTTTCCTTCAGCTTCGAAGACACGTACGAGATCGCGGATTACTTCGTCCGCTGTCCCATCGGGCAGCTTCGGCGTGGTATCCAGCGCCTTATCCTTGGCGATGGCTTCCAGAATACCGGGGGACGGCACAAACCCCCTACGGGTTGCCTCGGCATGGCGTTTGCCGAGGATTTCCGTGGGGATTTGTGTTTCCTTGACGGCCTTACCGATGCCGCCATACAAGGCCACATAGTCAATAGCGCGTTGGAGTTCTTGTTTCTCAGTCAATGGCTTCGTCATAATGTGTCCTTGTAATGAGCAGGCGGTGTTCGGTTAGTCGTTGGCGTTCATTTCATCGAGACGTTCGATCAGCAGCTCGATGGCGGACTGCTCCGAGAGAAGCTGTTCCGTCTCGTGCTTGCCGTACGCAGCCGCTGCCTTCCGCACGTATTTCTTGATGTTGGCGGCGTCCTTTTTCTCGACCTTCAGGAAAGCCGCCAGATCATCCAGCGTCTCCTTCTGCGAGTCCTTGATGCCCTCCATTTCGGCGTTATAGTGGGCGATGGCGCGCACGGCATTGAGCAGAGCATCGCCCTGTTCCTTGTCTTGCAGCATTTGCTGGAAATCAGACACGTTCATTTGGATATCCTCTTCACGCGGACCTCGGGGGTGATACTGCGGCCCGATTGCAGTTGTGATCGAGGAGATAATCCAATATCGAAAGATCGGCGGTTATGTCTGCGTTCTCCCATCTGGACTATATTTACGCGAAACCCCCAAACGCCGCGTGATATGCCGCGTGCGAACCCCCGCGAGACCCGACATGCTTGACACCCTGAAGCCCCTGACCAGCCACGCAGCGCAGATCGGAACCATCGATTATCTGTTAATTCGACCGGCTGAGGATAAAAGCGGGATCATCGCGGACGGGTTCTGCCGCGACCGCCGCGTGTGGCTCCACATGGAAGCTCCGTATAACGAGCAGATCGTGGCGCCGATGTGCCTGCATAAGTTCGACTTCTTCAGCAAGCTCTACGGTCTAGCCGATGTAAAGGGAGACAAATACACCATCGAAACGCAAGTTGAGAAAGGTAAAGGCGGCACTGACCTGATCAGCAAGCTGACGTTTGTCTTGCCGAAGACCCGCATCGAGTACCAGTGCGTCGATCCGTTGATCGTCAACTTCATTGCCCCGAAGGGTGTGAAGTCGCAGTGGGAGGCAACCGCAACGCTGACCCCGGAGAATGTCGAGGAGTTCAAGAAAGTCCTCCAGCTCCAAAACATCATGTTGCGTGGTAAAGAAGGGTTGTCCTCGAAGACACCCAACGTCAAGCTGGTGACCGTCGAAGACAAGCTCTACGCGAAGTTCCCGTATCTCGACAGTAAAACGGAGTTGATGCTGACGGATACCCTGACGGGCGCCATCGGCAGCAACGGCATCGAGCTGGATGCCACCGAGTTCGCCATGCTGATGGAGACGGTCAAGGCCGACGACGGCGGGCTGATCCATCTCAGCAACGCCCAAATCCAGATTGTCACGACGGTGGACGACGTTGTGTTCTATCTTAACACCAGACAGATTCAAACCAAGAGTAACAGCTATGCCTCCAGTAATTAGGAAGCTGAACAAGTTCTTCCACAGTCTTTTCGGTATCCCCTACATCTGGGTGGATATGAAGTACTTGCCGAAGACGAAGAGCGTTCAGATCGAATTCGACTACAACCAAGCCATGGTCGTCAAGCTGGCGAAAGCCGGTGGGTACGACACCGAAGACCCGAACACCGCTATCCAGCAATACATCAGCGAATGCTTCCACCGTCAGGGCGTTACGCAAGACTTCGTGCAACCGTTGTTCGATGATGATCCGACGCTTCCTCACGAGGACGAACGTAGATGAGATATCTCATAGTTGACATTTCAACTGTGCTGTACCGCTACCGGTATGCCACGAAAACGGTTGACCGTGAACTGGCAATGGCGGAATGCATCCAGAACACGATGACGGCCATGAACCGGGCGTTCACGACATTCAACATCGATCATATCGTGGTCGCGTTCGATTCCCTGTCGTGGCGGTATTCAATCTACCCTGCTTACAAGGCGAACCGGAAAGAGCGCAAGAAGAAGAAAGACCTCATCGTCAAAGAAGACGTCAAGGAACTGGGCAAGACGCTTTACGACTTCATCAATACGAATACTGCCATGTCGGCGGTTCGTGCTGATGGCGCAGAGGCGGATGATATCGTGGCCCAGTGGATCGCCAACCGTCCGAACGACGAGCATGTGGTCATGTCTGGTGACTCCGACTTCCGGCAACTGCTGGCAGAGAATGTTTCGCTCTACGACGCCAAGGAAGATGTGCTGTGGATGCACGACGTCGTCCTGTACCGGGACATGCTCAAGTTGCGCCCCGGTCAGCGCGAAGTAACTCGCTTTGATGTGAAATGGAAGGTCAAGCACGTCAAGAAAGCTGGCGTCGTGACCGATGAAGAACTGAAAGTTGATCCATCGTGGAGCCTGTTCGAAAAAGTGATGAAGGGCGACAAGGGCGATAACATCACCCAAGCGTCACCCAAGCGCTACGCCATGAAGAAGATCAGGGCGGCATTCGAAGACCCCACGGCATACCTACTGGATGACATTCTGGAGCTACCTCGTGAGGATGAGGGCTTCGGCCTGACGGTGCGCGACCTGTTCGAGCGCAACTTCCAATTGATCGCCCTGACGAATACACCGGCCACGGTATGTGAGGCCATCGCAAAGGAGTGCGACATTCAGGCGTCCAAGCCGGTGCCACGCATGATCAAAGTGGAATTCGTCAAGATGTGCCGCCGGTTCAACCTCCCGGCGCTGGAGGCACGGGCGCAGTACATGCTAGGGATGCTCGCCAAGCGCCCTATGCTAGTGGCCGCGTAGTATCCTCGGCCACCGCACAGAGACGTTTATACTCGTCAGGCTCTATATTGAGCGTCTTCAGCCACATGTTGAAGTAGTAGTCTAGTGATAACCACTCCGGGTCATGAACCGGGAAGTACTTGAGAAAGTCTTTCCGGTTCTGGACCTTGTCAGCGATTAAAAGGCGGTTGACTTCGACGAGTGGGCTCAGGGCGAAGAAGTCTGTCTTGACGCCACCGGCAGAGCGCCGCAGCCCCCGGTTGGCCACGCTCCGATATTCCATGACGAGCATCATGACGTACGGGTCGATGTGCGGAATGAGACCTAGGTTTGAGAATAGGTCGTCATCCGCTTGGAACAGCGGGTGAAGACACCATGCTCGTTGGGTTTTATCTGAGGCACAGTGATGATGAAGGATACGCAGTCCTTCGTGGATGTGGTTGATCAACGGCACGCCGGAACGCCGGGCGGTGCTATCACCGTAGTGTTGCTCGATCCATCGCAGCTCTTGCATCACGCTTCCTCCGATAGCCACGCCTTCCGATCATCCGCCCGCTTGTCGTTGAACAGCAGATCGATGGTCTCTTTCAGGTCCGCGTCCTCGATGATGGGTGTGAGGTTCGGCTTGCCATGGAGGATATCCTGCCATTCGGCTTCCTCAAGCTTTCCGAGGCCCTTGGCGCGAGTGATCGACCAGCCCTTGTACTTGGCCGGGTCAAAGGTCTTCTCGTCCTCCGAGTAGACGTAGTGCCGCTCCTTGCCCTTGCTGAGAAGGATGAAGGGGGTGTTGAGCTTGTGGATGAACGGAGACGGGCCTCGGAACAGCTCCGGCCAGAACTTGTAGAAGAAGGCGATGAGCAGGCACAGGATGTGGTCGCCGTCCACATCTTCGTCGGTGGCGATCCAGATTTGCCCGTAGTTCAGGTCACTGGGGATCGCCTTCTTGTTGTAGACCAGTCCCATGGCCTTCACGATATCCAGAAGGGCCTCGGTCTCGAAGACTTCCGCCGGGGACGCCTTGATGGCGTTCATGACCTTGCCACGCAGCGGCAGGATGCCGTGGATTTCCGGATCACGGCTTTCGACGGCTTTGGTCAGCGCCGAATCGCCCTCACCGAGGATCAGCACGCACTTCATGCGGTTGCGACCATTCGCCGGGACCAGCTTGGCTACCTTGGTCTTCTTCTTGGTCGCCTGTTCAGCGGCGCTGCTTGAAGACTTGTTGGTGCGCTTGTTGTAGTTCTCGTAGATGCTTTCGATCCACTGCGGGTACTGGCGGATGATCTTCTTGAACAGCGCATCGTCCAGACCCTTGCGGATGAACTTGGCCGAATCTGCTGACGAGAGGAATGTTTTGCTCTGGCTGTTGAACGTCGGCGCCTTCATGCGTGTGACGTTGAAGATCAGGAGACCGGCGGCAATATCGGTTCTGTTCGGCTCCTGCTTGCGCTTCTTCAGCAGTTCCGCCAGCCCGTTGTAGAACACCGACTTGAACGCCTTGATGTGCTCGCCGCCCATCCACGCGCAACGTGAGTTCACGATGGCGTGAACGTGGTCGTCGTTGCCTTCGTGGAACTGGGGGAAGACGTAGAACTTGGAGACGAAGCCCGCAGCGGCGTCCTCGACTTCAAAGACCACCGGCTTCAGGTCACCGAAGAAACCCTTTGCGGTGATCTTCTGGCCGTTGAAGGTCCATGACACCTCGGGATAGGCGAAGGCGAGTTCACGGACGCGAGCTTCGACCATGGCAAGCGTCAGCTTCCGCTCGGGGAAGACGACGTCGGACGGGGTGTACTCAACCCGCGTGCCACGTTTCTTGGCAACTTTGCTGGTCGAAGGGTCATTGATCTTCAGCCGGTCGGTGTAGCGCTGGCTTTCCTCGAAGACCTGATTGACGTGTTTACCGTCGCGCCAGACATCGACTTCGAAACGTTTTGATACGAAGTTGACCGCCGACGCGCCGATACCGTTGGCGCCGATGACGTCGTCCCGCTGATCGAAGTTCCGGCCAGCCATAGTGGTGCAGAAGACGAGCTGGATTTTGTCGAGCGGGACGCCACGGCCATTATCGAAGACGGACAGGCGGAGGGTTTCGGGGTCGAACTCGATGTCGATCTTGTTGCCGCCCTTGTGGCCGACGACCTCGTCAACGGCGTTATCGATGATCTCACCGATCATCGTCAGGAGCGCCGGGGTGAATTCTTCGGTGGCCAGCATAATGCCAGTGGCGGTGGGTCGCACCATAAGTTCGGTTGTCGGTTCGACGGCGCCGAGGTACATAGGCGTCCGCAGCCGGACGTGTTGATATGGCGTCAGTGAACGAATATTGTCGGTCATGAATACCCCGAGGTTGAGACAGTATACTAGACGGGTCGAAGAGTAATGTCAACCCGTTGTTTTTATGGCGTTACTGACAAAGAGCTTGACTCTTCAGAACGACCCGTATAGATTGACTTGGAACAATTGGGATAATACTGCATGGCTCCGCTGAAGCAATCGGCCTATGTCAAAAGCCGTTACCGTCGTTATGCGGTTGCTGTCAACGAAGATCGGGCTCTTCCCCGGTTCGCTGACGGCTTCAAGGACGCACAACGCATCGCTCTGTGGGTGATGAAGAACGAAGGCATCAAATCGATCAAGACGATTGCGATGTCTGGTCGCATGATCGCCAGCTACCTTTATGTTCACGGCGACGTGTCGGCCACGGACACCGTTGGACGCATGGCCAGCCCCTTCCTGAACAACCTCGAACTCCTTGAGGGTAAAGGGAATTTCGGAACGAAGATCAATCCACGTGGCATGGCCTCGGGTCGTTACACCGACATCAAGCGCCCGGACATGCTGGATGATCTGGTGTACGCCGACATGCCGTTGCTGGAGATGATCGACAACTATGACGGCAGCGCCCAGATGCCGAAGCACTTCCTGCCCATGCTGCCGCTGGTGCTGATCAACGGATGCAGCGGCACGGGCGTTGGCTACAACTCTAGCATTTTCCCCCGTGATCCCAAGGCGATAGCCAAGGCTGTCCTGTCCGTGCTGGAGACGCCGGAGAAGAAGCTGAAAGGGCTGGAGCCGAACTACATCAAGCTGACGGACACGCCGGGTAAGTTCGTCAAGTACAACGCCAAGGGCTCCCCGACGTGGGGCTTCACCGGCAAGGTGGAGATCATCGACACCTCGACCGTGCGAATCACCAATCTGCCCACGGTGCAGGACGCCACGCTCGAAGAATTCCGCATTTTCCTCGACGAGCTGGAAGCCAACGGCGCCATCCGTGGCTACACCGACAACTCGTCCAAGCAATACGATATCACCGTCAAGTTCGGGCGGGGTGACATCGCTGCGTGGAAAGAACAGGACGCCATCGACTTCTTCAAGCTGTACCGCACGACGTCCGAGAACATCAACGTCGTCGATATCTCAGGCACAGCGATCAAGACCTACAAGCATGAGCCGGACCACGAATACCCCGATCCCGTCGAGCGTCTGCTCCGCGAATGGGTGGCATGGCGGTTCACCATGTTCAAACCCCGGTTCGAGCACATGCTGGCTGAGGCGAAACGGGAGCTGCTGTTCTGGCGCGTGCTGAAGCAATGTTTCATCGACGATCTGCCGCGCCTGTTCACCAAGGTCAAGGACCGGCAAGACTTGATCACCGAGGTGGGCCATTGTGCGACCATGGCCGGGCTGTCGAATGCCGAGATCGCTGCCAACCCTGACATCATGGAAAAGATTGCTGACCGGGCGTCCTATCGTTGGACTCAGGCGGCGCGTCTGGAATGCGATGCAAAGATCGTCGAGACCAACGCCAAGATCAAGGACTTTGAGGCCCACGTGAAGTCGCCTGAGCTTCAGAAGGCGGCGTTCGTGGCTGACGTCAAAGCCGTGGCCAGCAAGCTGAAATAGCCGGAGCGCCCTATGCTGAAGAAAATCGAGAGCTGGCTCCTGACATGGGGGTGCATGATAATTCTCTTCTTGTACGCTATTGACGTGCTCAACTAGGATGAGGCGCCCTCCCACTTTCCGATACCGGGTGCATGCTAGGTTCACCGACAACGGGCTGGACTTCGGGATATCCGTAGAGGCCATCCCGCCGAAGTTCTTTGACACGTGGGACGGAAGTCGTGATCCCAAGGAAGTCCTGATCATCTCCCCCGAGATGGCCAACGTCATCATGTGCCGGGGCTTCTTCTCTGTGCCGGTAGCGCATTTGTACGGCGCCACGCTCCACGATGATGTGGCGGGAGTACGGAACTTTGCGTATTGCGCCCTAAGCGCCCAAGAACGCCATTATCCCAGCCTCATTGCCTTCGTGGCCACGTACCACAACGACGAAGCATACCGTCATGATTATCCGAGCGGGGAGGTTAATATCCACTCCGTCATCTTTGGATTAGAGACGGACGCCGTGCAGTATGCTTTGGATACTGGCGAGAGCGGGGACATCCTTAACCGCAAGAACGGCAGATGGTAGGGCATGGCCTGTAAATAGGTCATGCGACTTCACGAACTGTTCAAGGCTGATATTTTCCCTGATTCGATGCTGAGTGGTAGCAACGACTACCCCTTCGACATCAAGGTTGAGGGTGACGCCAACGGCGCCTCAGTCTACATCGCCACCGACCCGGAAACTGAAGAAATGGTGGCGAAATGGAAAGTAGAAGATGCGATTATCACGGATCGAGCAGTATCCGAGAAGTATAACTACAGGAAAGTATTCGACGCGATGTGCCGTTTCATCTGCAAAATGGCAGATGATTCGAACATTACTTTGATGATCGATAGTAAAAGCTTCGAAAAGCCTTCTCTTAAACGGCAATTTGTTGCGTTTGGCTTTGTGCCCAACTCGGACATCGCCGCCCCGTCCCTGCGGTCCTTCATGGAACGGCGTCCGGGCTCTGGACTGGCTCTTGTAACGCCTCGGTAATATAAGTCAAAAAATTCCCCAGATGCATAAATAGCCGGTAACCAAAACGGAACCGGTTCCTATGTCATTCAAGGACTTTCTCAAGAACAGCCACGAAGAGATACCAACGTCATCTCGGGATGAAACGCTGGATGCGTTGAACTCGGCGGCTATTGCGTATACCAAATCTCAGCTAAAGCAGATGCGTGGGACCCGTAATCAGGCTGAAATTGCAGAAGCGGCTGGTTTGCGCCAACCTGCCATCTCTCGTATTGAGAACAGCGAGATCACGCGTTTGTCTTTGCCGTCTCTTCAGATGATCGCGGCAGCATTGGACTGCGTAGTTGTCATTGAGTTGAAGCCTAGAACAGAAATACTGGCAGATATTGCTGACGAGTAACTGAAAAGCACTTGCGACCCGTCTGATATCGGGTTATAGCTTGGGTATCGATCAACGCTTATCGTTCTCAGGGATAATCATGACGGAACGTCAAACAGTCACGCAGACTCGCGCACAACAGATTATCGCGGCGGTTGCCCCATTGGGTATCTGCCCAATGATGTGGGGTCCTCCCGGCATCGGTAAGTCGGCGCTGATCAAAGACCTCGCCAACACCAGCTCCTACACGACGCCGAAAAACGACGTCATCGCCGGGCTGACCCAGTTCCTCAATACCGCACCGCAAGGTCAGACGCCTGCATCTTCCGGCTACCTTGAGGCCGATGATCAAGCCATGATCCGCGATGTCCTCTTCCAGTACGGACGCACCGTCAAGGGCCGTCCGCTCTACGACATTCGCCTCGTCCAGATGTCGCCCATCGACCTGAAAGGCATCCCTGTCTTCGACGTCAAGCACAGCGAAGCCACGTGGGTCATGACCGGCGCCTTCCCGACGTCGCCGCAGGACATGCAGAAGCTGGAGCACGAGTTCACCCTGCTCGTGACCGATCTGGCGCAGAAGACCCAGCAGACCGCCGAAGACATTCGCAACGACCGTCGCCGTCTGGCCGATGTCGCCCGGAAACTGATTCGCGCCGTCAACGACCAGTACGCCGTTGTCTTCCTCGACGAACTTTCCGTCGCTCCGGCGATGGTGCAAGCGGCGGCGCTCCAGCTCGTGCTGGATCGTCAGACCGGTATGTACCACATCCCGAAAAACGCGTGGATCGTCGCTGCGGGCAACCGTCTCGAAGACAAGGTCGGTGCTGCCACTCTCACCCCGACCATGGCATCTCGCGTGATCCACCTTCACCTCGACGCCAACTTCAAGGACTGGGAGCACAACTTTGCCATCCCGCAGCAGGTCCACGGCCTCGTGCTCGGTTACCTGAACTTCCAGAAGCAGGACTTCCACCAGTACAAGCCCGAGAACATGGGTCGTGGTGGTCCCGGCGCCCCGATGACCTTTGCCTGCCCCCGCACGTGGGACATGCTGTCACGCGTCATGAAGGAATGCCCGGTGTTCCTCGAAAAGGATAACGACGGCTCTCTGCTGACGCTGGCGAGCGGAACCATCGGTGAAGCGCAGGCATACAGCTTCGTCGCCTTCATCCGCATCTACCACAAGCTCCCCAACCCGGAGAAGGTCTTCACGGGCGAGATCACCGAGATCAACTATCTCGACCACGCCCCGTCCGTGGACACGAATGGCACATCCATCCCGGAGTCGGTGCGTCAACAGCACGCGCTCGGCCTGATGTACGCCTTCGTGACGGCGCTCAACTCCCGGATCGTCGAAATCTACCGCGAAAGCGTCAAGAACAACGACCCGAAGTCGTTCGAGCGCGCCTTCAAGAACTACCTCAACTTCATCCTCGACCCGATCTACATCGAGAAGACGCCTGAGATCGCCGTCATCAGCGTGACGTCTCTGAACGAAATCCCCCGCAAGGTTCGTTCGGCCATCGACCCGCGCTCCGACAAGATGATCTCGCGCATCAACCTCGGCGGCGCCTACGCGCAACGTGCCGTGCAGGCGGCGAACCGCTAGTAGGAGACGACCTTGTCCGCAAAAAGTGTCATTCTGAGCTTTATGCGCCTCCCCGCGTTGAGTAACATCATCAAGGGCAAGGTCGTCGATTACCACGCCATGTTCGACATGCATGTCGCGGATGGCAAGGCCACGGAGCATGAACGGGTGGAACACATCCGGGCCATGATGAACATGTGCCTGACGCGCGTCACGCAGGAACTTGTCGATCTATACCGGGATGATCGGGAGCGCTTCAAAGAGGCGTTCCCGATCTACTTGAACTTTGCTTTGGACCCGGTATACATGGAAATTGCACCTGAGGCCGTTGTGTCTTCTCTTATCCTGATGCAAAGGGTGCCCCGGAAATTGCGCTGCGATATAGACCCTCGTGCCGACGAGATGATATCACGCCTCAACGTTGGTGGATTGTATCCCACCAAAACGACAACCTGATCGAAAGAACCTGAAATGGCTAATGTAGACGGAACCATCAAGGAAATCGACACGGTAGACGTCGATCAGCAGACGGCTATGAAGGTGTTGAAGAACATCGAAACCGACATCAAGTTGATGATGAACAAGACGCGCGTGCTGATGTTCCAGCGCAACCCGTTCTGGTCGGCCATTCTCGCCCGCATTCCGATGTACCCGGTTCCGGTGACATCGCCCATCCGCACGGCGGCGACTGACGGCAAGGTCATCTACTGGAACCCGCTCTTCATGTACGAGATCGGGGAAGACGGGCGCCAGTTCGTCATCGCCCACGAAATTCTTCACCTGCTGAACCTGACGTTCAAGCGGAAGGGCAATCGCGACCACAAGCTGTGGAACGCGGCGACCGACTTTGCCAACAACCAAATCCTCGTTGACGGTGGCTTCACGATGCCATCTACGGACCAAATCCGTAAGGTCATCAAGGAGATGGACAACTTCATAGGCGTCGATCCGGAGGCGCTGGAGCGCGTCCGCGCGAAGTGGCAGGATAACTTCAAGGAAGGCGACATGCCGGTCGGCCTGCTGGAGCCGAAGTTCCGTAGCCTGACCGCCGAGGAAATCTACGAGGAATTGCTCAAGGACCAAGACAAGGAACCCGGCAAGCGCCAGTGGGACCTTGGTTCCGGTGGCATCGACGAACACATCATCGTCAGCGATGAAGACCTGTCACCCGCCGACCGCCAGAACATCCAAGGCATTCTCTCTGAGGCCAAGCTGTCGTGCAAAGACCCCGGCAAGCTTCCGGCGGGTATCCGTCGCTATTTCGACGAGCTGGGTGAGGCTAAGGTTCACTGGCGCGATGAGCTGGCTATTACGGCCAAGTCGTTCGAGATGTCGGATTACCAGTGGACGCCGTCCGACCCGGCGCTGTTCGCTCAGGGCATCACTGTGCCCTACGTCGAGTACGAGAACAAGATTCGCGTCAAGATCGGCATCGACACGTCCGGTTCGATCTCACACGAAGACCTGAAGAAGGTCATGGCGGAGATCATGTCGATCTCCCGAAACTTCACGACCTTTGAACTGTGCGTGTTCTGCTGCGACACGCAAGTCTACGACGAAGACTTCTACGACAAGACGAACATCTCCGACCTGATGAACTACCAAGCCAAGGGCGGCGGCGGCACCATGTTCCGCCCGGTGTTCGAGAAGTTCGCAGAAGACGGCGACTCGTGGGACTGGTTCATCTTCTTCACGGACGGTTACGGCGAGGGCTGGTGCGAGGACTACGAGGGTGTTCTCCGCAACGTGGTCTGGCTCATCAACCGCCCGGACGGTTCTGCGTGGGACAATGGTCAGCCGACGTGGGGCCGGGTCATCCAGTACCAGAAGTATGAATAGTGACAACTGATACCCACACGCTCCGCCGTATCGATGAACTAGAACGTCAAGTGGCGGCACTGGTGATGGTCATAAATGCCATCATCCCGGAAAATGCTTTGGAGGAAGTCCTGAGCAAGGTTCGGGATGATAGCCATTGCTACCTAAGCGATGGTGATTTCGATTTCATGAGGTATCCGAGATGATCACGTTGATTGGACTTGCAATGGCCGGTGGTGGCGGTTGGGGCCTGTACAAGGATTGGCAAGCCCGCAGGACAACCAGTGACGGCACGGTTGGCTGTGCTGCATTGCTCGCGCTCGGCGCCGCTCTGCTCTTCTAGCCATGACAGTTCTCATTGGTCTTCTTATGATTGTGATTGGCGTAGGCGGTATGTTGCACGCCTACAAGCATCAGAAGGCCGAGGTAGGTCTTAGACCAATATTGTTTGTGGTCCTCATCGCAGTGGGTCCATATGTGGCCATGTCCTAGGACCGGGCGATCAGGTTGATTGCCACGTTGTCCAGCTCGTTCATGCTCCATAGTCTAGATTGGTAGATAGCCCACTCTTCTGTAGTGTTATCGACAATCTGTTCTACGAATGCTGGGAACAACTTAAGTTGACCGGGGGAGTACCCCGCTATACCTGTAGTATACTCTGGGTATAGTTTAGGTCGCATCACGATACATACGGCAAGGGGCACGCAGAACCCCTTGACCACACCGCCGTTTTTCACGAATTCGGTGCCGGTGATTTGACGCTCTGCCCCAACAAATGTTGTTGATTCAATGGTGTAGGCGTGTTCAATCGCCTCCATTGTGGTGAAGCAAGCTGCGCTCATCAATGCCCCTGTGAACCACGTGTCATTTCCCACCGCCGGGACAACGTGGCGCTGAAGGTTTCGAAGCTCCTCCAACTGCAACGAGTTCACGTGCGTCAACAGTTCCGCAAGGTGCTGTTCGACGTCCATGAGGGTATTTAACGGCGCCCGCCGAGGCACCCATACGTTTAGGGTAAATCGTGATGCACCGGGCGTATTTGGCGTATCTGTAAGTATGAATTCACCGGCACCCGCTGGTGCGCCAAATCCATTACATACTCGGAGCATTTCTCGATGTCGTCTTCTCATTTGTTCGTTATGAAACGGGATGGAAGACGGGAACCGCTAGACCTCAGCAAAATCCAGACACAAGTAAAGCGCGCCTGCAACGGCATCTCTGACGTGTCACCTTCAATGATCGAAATCAAGGCCCGTATTCAGTTCGAAGACGGCATGACTACTGAGACTATCGACGCCCTTCTTCTTCGCGCCATGATTGACCTGATCGATGATGATCAGGAAGGTGGCCACCCGAACTACCAGTACGCTGCTGGTCGCCAACGGCTGTCTATGCTTCGAAAGGAAGTATACGGATCATACGATCCGCCCTCCCTGTATAGTATCGTGCAGAAGAACATCACACTCGGTGCATACACGCACGAGTTGCAGGAATGGTACACCAAGGAGGAATGGGACGAAATCGACTCGATGATCGATCATGATCGGGACGAGACCTACACCTATGCCGCCATTGACCAACTCGTCGAGAAGTATCTTGTCAAGAACCGTGCCACAAAAGTCACATACGAGACCCCGCAGGTTCGTTACGCCATTGCCGCAGCGACAGCCTTCCACATGGAAGACAAGAAGTCGCGCCTCAAGTACGTCAAGGAATACTACGACTACGCCTCACAGGGCGCCTTCACGCTGGCGACGCCGGTTCTTGCTGGTCTTGGCACCCGGACCAAGCAATTCTCTTCTTGCGTGCTTCTGTCGAGCAACGACACGCTGAAGTCTATCTTCGCCACTGGTGAGATGATGGCAGACTATGCCGCCAAACGCGCTGGTATCGGTCTGGAGATCGGCAAGATCAGACCCGAGGGCTCGGCCATCCGGGGTGGGGAAGCGGCTCACACAGGGCTCACGCCCTTCCTGAAGAAGTGGTTCGGGGACCTTCGCTGCTGCTCGCAGGGCGGCATCCGCAATGCTTCCGCTACGGTAAACTATCCGATCTGGCACTACGAGTTTGAAAGCCTGATCGTCCTCAAGAACAACTCGGGCACAGAAGAGAACCGCGTCCGCCACCTCGACTATTGCGTAGTACTGAGCGCGTTCTTCTGGCGCCGGTTCAAGAACAACGAGATGATCACGTTCTTCGACCCACATGAAGTTCCTGATCTCTACGATGCGTTCTACTCGGACATCGACCTGTTCGAGAAGCTGTACGTCAAATACGAGAAGCAGAAGGGTCTTCGTACCAAGCAAGCCCCGGCTTCGACAGTATTCAAGGATTGGCTGCTGAAGGAGCGCACCGACACGGGCCGCATCTATCTTCTGTACATTGACAACGTCATTCGCCAGACGCCGTTCGATGTCGTCCAGCATCCCATCGTCCAGACCAACCTCTGCACCGAAATCCTGCTCCCGACGAAACCTTTCGAACGGATCGAGGACGCCAACGGGCGTATTGCGCTCTGTACCCTCGGCAGTCTCAACTGGGGAAAATTTCGCCATCCGGTGGAGATGGAGCGGCCCGCGCGTATCCTTGTGCGTGCGCTGTCCAACATTCTCTCCTATCAGGACTTCCTCAGCATCCAGTCCCAGCTCTCGAACGACGAGTTCATGCCGCTGGGCGTCGGCGTCACCAACCTTGCGTACTGGCATGCCAAGCGCGGCTACCAGTACGGCGACGAAGACTCGCTGGCGCAAACCAAGCGCTGGATGGAGCATCAGGCCTACTACCTGACCGAAGCCTCTGTGCAACTCGCTGAAGAGCGTGGCGCCTGTGGCCTGTCCCATACCACCAGCTACGGCCAAGGCGTCTTCCCATGGGAGAAGCGCGCAGACGGCGTCAATGAACTCACCGACTTCACCCCGCTGCTCGACTGGGAACCTCTCCGTGAGCGCATGAAGGTGTCGGGTATCCACAATGCGACGCTCATGGCTATCGCACCGGTCGAGTCCAGCTCGGTGGTGATCAACAGCACCAACGGCATCGAACTGCCAATGGCGCTGATCTCCACGAAGGAATCGAAGGCGGGCTCGTTCAGCCAAGTCGTCCCCGAGTACGCCAAGCTGAAGAACAAGTACCAGCTCCTGTGGGATCAGGAGGACTGCATCGACTATCTGAAGGTGGCTGCGGTGCTTTCGGCCTATGTTGATCAGTCCATTTCGACCAACACGTTTTACAACCCGAAATTCTTCCCTGACCGCAAAGTCCCGGCGACCCTGATCGCCAAGAACCTGATGCTCGCCCACAAGTGGGGCATCAAGTCCTTCTATTACTCGCTGATGAACAAGCAAGGCTCGAAGGTCGAAGACGTTAAAGTCGAAGACGAGATCATCGTCGAAGACAAAGAAGAAGCCTGCGAAGCCTGTGTCCTCTAATACTGATTGGTAGATTATGTCCAAGCAATACGATTTCTCGGGTGTACCCGATTACTTGAACCGCCAACTCTTCCTTGATCCCGCCGGGCCGGTAACGGTCCAGCGGTTCGACGAAGTGAAGTCCCCGCGTATCCAGCGCTACGAGCGTACCGCCCGTGGCTTCTTCTGGACGCCGGAGGAAGTCTCTCTGGTGAAAGACAAATCGGATCACAACAGCGTGTCCGAAGCGACAAAGTTCGTCTTCACCCAGAACCTGCTCCGGCAGACGGCGCTCGACTCCATTCAAGGCCGGGCTCCCGCACAGGTCTTCACGCCGGTCGTCTCCGTGCCAGAGCTGGAAGTGCTCATGTCGAACTGGAGCTTCTTCGAAGGAGCGATCCACTCGAACTCGTACAGTCACATCATCCGGCAGATTTACAACCTGCCGAAGGACGAGTTCAACAAAATCCACGACACCAAGGCGATCATTGAGATGGCCGCGTCGGTTGGCAAGTATTACGACGACCTGCACACCCTGAACTGCAAGGCGCACCTGCACGATTGCGGCGTCAAGGGGATGAAGGTCTCCGAGGAAGAGCACATCGACGCGATCTGGATGGCCCTCAATGCCTCCTACGCGCTCGAAGCCCTCCGCTTCATGGTGAGTTTCGCCACCTCGCTCGGCATGGTGGAGAACAAAATCTACATCGGCAACGGCGCCATCATCTCCCTGATCCTTCAGGACGAGCTGCTGCACACCGAGTGGACCGCCCACCTCCTGATGCAGGTCGTCAAGGAAGACCCACGCTTTGCTGCGGCAAAAGAACGCAAGGAAGCCGAAGTTTACCAGCTCTACCTCGACGTGATCCGGGAAGAGAAGACTTGGGCGGACCACCTGTTCCAGAAAGGGGTCATCATCGGCCTCAACGCCGAAATCCTGAAAACCTTCGTCGATTACATGGCGACCATGCGTCTCAAAGAAATCGGCATCAAGTATATCGAGAACCCGACCAAGCAGAACCCCATCCCTTGGTTCAACAAACACCTGAACGTCTCCAAGAAACAGACGGCCCTTCAGGAGCAAGAGAGTACGAGTTACCTCATTGCCGCCATGTCCAGCGAAGTGGACGTTTCAGAACTACCCGACCTTTAGGAGCCACCCAACATGTACGTCGTCTACACCAAAGAAAACTGCCAATACTGCGTCCGCGCCAAAGCCTTGCTTACGGCTCGGGGTCTTACCTTCGAGACGGTTGACGTCACGGGCGAAGAAGAGAAGTATGCCATGGTGGCCCGGATCGTCGAATCCGGAAACTCTCCGCCCCGCACCGTTCCCCAGATTTTCGAGGGGGAGGAATACGTGGGTGGGTTTGATCAACTCAAATTGCGGTTGGGTTCCAATATCTGACGCCACTAGCCTTTGATAACCTTGGGTCTTTTTCATATCCAGAATACCATTTCCGTCTAAATAGTACGGGAACGGAGCAACTGGACTGAAATGACCGGCACTACAGATACATCGAACCATGAAGTCAATCTTCTCCGAGTTTGGTTGGAGGGGCAGCTTGCCGTGCGTGATGGCAAGCTTGACACCCTTCGTTCTGATCTGGAGAAACACATCCAGAACACGGATGATGAACTGGCTCTGAAGGTCAACATCGAAGAATTCAAGCCCATCCGTATGATGGCATACTCAACGGCTTCGACAATCCTGCTCGCGGTTATCATGGCGGTTGTCAACACGGTTATCGTGAACGGCGCCAGCTAGGCGAAACACGATGGGCAAAAGCCGAAAAATCGTTGATAATGGCTTCGTAGGCGCAATGGTGCTGTCATTCGTAACCATGGTTTCCCTTTCGTTCGTGTGGTTTAGCCACCCGGTACCCGTTTACGTTGTGAAAGATCAGGCCGACGCCGATGCTTACACGGTGATCGCCGGGGAAAACCTTGAAATCGCACGAGAATATTGTATAGAGCAACGCCCACCAGTTGATGGTTGGTCCACCCGAACCTTTACTGACAAAACCGGTAAAGTGGTGTTCCGGGAGGAATTTCTTGTGGACCGAGCCGCTTTGAAGGAGGGGTGCTACAACCGTACTACGCTGGTAACCATTCCGCCGGTTCTTCCAGCCGGGAATTACACGTACGTCGCCGCAACGGTATATAAGGTGTCCCCGATCACCACACTGAGGTTCGCATGGGACCCCATCCCAGTGACAGTTTTGCCAGCACCGAACCGCTTTGCCGCTAGGACCGATAAGTAAGGGGTAATCCAAGGACACCCCATGTCAGTTCTAACTCTCATAGCTGATGCAATCTTCACCGGGATCAAACCGGATGACTTCTTCACCATCCAAGACCACATGGTTTATCGGGGTGGAAAGCAGATTCCATTCATTCCGCACGACAAACGGGCAGGTCGCGCCAAGATCGACCCCAAGTATTTCGTCTATCACTTCAGCTCAGGCCGTGACAGCCTTGAAGGCCTTGTTCAGTACATGAAGGCCAAAGAGACAGAAGCTGACGCTCACCTTTGTCTGGACCGCACCGGCAGGCTGGTGCAAATGGCGCCGCTCAACGAGAAATGCTGGCACGCCGGTACGTCGTCCTACAAAGGCCTGACCGGTCTTAACAGCTATTCATTCGGTATCGAAGTGATCAACCCCGGCCCGCTGGACATCCTCGGCAAGGGTCTCTACAAGTCGTGGTTCGGTGAAATCTACAAGAACGACCCAGCCAAGGGAACGATCATCACCGAGGCCGTCCACCAGCTCCGGGGTGGAGACAAGAAGGGGTGGCTCAACTACACCCCCGAGCAGATCAAGGTCGTCACCAACCTCGCAATCGCCGTCAAGGCGCATTACGGGGCAGAGATCGTCGGTCACGACGAGATCACGACCCGCAAGACCGATCCCGGCCCGGTGAGCCAGATCGAGAAAATCCGGGCGCTGACGAGCGGCGACCGCATGTCTGATGCGTCAGATACGCAGAAGACTGGAATGCTGAAGTAATGAAGTTCGTTATTGAAGACGGGAAAATCTTTCTGGAGCCTGACTTGGCTCTGTACGAGGATATTCTTGGTGAGCTGGACGCCGGAGAGGGTGACCAGCTCAACGAGGCCACCTACAAGGATATCATGGCCCGGATCGATAACAACTTCTTGAAGCAGAAAATTCGTGCCGCTGAACTCGATCAGGTTCGCTTCGCCGGTATCGAGAACGAGTCCATGATCTTCTGGATGAACTCGTCGAAGTTCGAAGACAACTCTTTGACCTATTCCAACGTCTACAAAATCAAGGAATGGAATATGTACATTGACGAGATCACGATGAACCCCATCCAGCGAGCACGCCAATTGATGTACCGAGGCAACCTACAACTACACTGCACATGTCCCAGCTTCCTGTTCCACGGGTACAAGTGGCTGCTGCACAATTTCGACAATAGCTCACTGGAGCCCGAGACACGCCCGCCGGTCAAGCGCAACCCGCAGGGGCGTGGTATCGTGTGCAAGCATCTTCACCGCACCATCAAGACTTTCCCGTTCTACACGGCCAAGCTGGCTTCTTACATCAAGCAGAAACACAAGCTCGATCCGAAGAAGACGAAGACCCACGACGTCAAGTCGCGGTTGGCCGCATTGGTTCGCAGGAACCCCGACGAGAACGCAACCTACGAAAGTGTGATCTAGTGGCAGTATACACCCTGAGAGACAAATCATTGTTCCTTCACAAGATACTGGACCGCCAACCATCACTGAAAATCGTCCCCTCCGCCTACACGTTCGACGACGGCTCGTTTGAAGAAGTCGCGAAGAGCCTCACGCAATACATGGATGAAGAAGACATGTGGAGCGAAAGTGCTGGTGACATGGAAGACTTCGTGGCGACTGTCTTCCCGGACAACCTCGTGACGGTCGAGCGCTATGAGGAAGGCGGCTTCCCGCACGTGTTCATCGAGATAGCCGGACCAGACGTCTATTTCACACTGGACATCGTCCACGATCCAGAAGCAGAGACCGACGAGGACGACGACGACGTATAAAAAGAAGCCGGGGGTGTCCCCACCCCCGGCCCACTTTTTTCTATGACAATCAAAAATAAGATGGTTGAAGATTAGCGCGATGTGCTTGGGGTCTGGATAAACCCGTGGGCAACCCTCGCATTAACCCGGAGCTGGCTTCACTCCTTCCCTCCGGACGTCTCAGTCCGTAAATCCGATCCAACTTGTAGTCGGCCATTAAGACCACTGTTCTTGCCACGGAACAGCAATGGCTAGGAGTATCGGACCACCAAAATAAACACTGTATTGAGTGAACTTGCAAGCTCAAAAAGAAGGTAGGCCCTTTTCGAGGATCGTGACGTCAGAGTTTGATAATTTTTGTGACCGTCATGAATGGTGGCATGTTCTGGTGATCGACACCATCAACACCACCAGAGCCGGTAACGCTGGATGGGGCGACCGAAGGCTCGCCGCCACTCGGTGAACCCGCTGTGACGTAAGAAGTGGTGTTATCATAGTGACGAGCCTGCGCTGCCGACTGCGTTGGTGACGGGGTAACCGAACCAGAGTACAACACAGCAGACTGGAACAAGAAGTGCCGGTGTGCAGGTAGAAGTTCTGCTGTCAACTTGAATTGAGCAAAGCCGCCAACTGCGCCAATTGTGTCATTGGTCTTGCCGTTAGTGACTAGAGTATCCGGAATACGAAGTGACGCCGAGTTGTCCATGCCGTCGCGACCAAATGTCCCACGACCACGAAGGTCGGGAAGTGCAACGGCTTTGTGAGCCGCCCAGTCCGCAGCAGCCGAAGCACCTTTCGATGGAGTGACATCAAAGCCACTATTCCAGAGCAGGGTGAAGAGATCAACACAGTCCGCATGGGCGCGGCCCGTAGCGCCGGAGGACGCATCACCGACCGTCTTGCCATTGGCCGACACCCAGCCCGCCGGGGCGGTGGCGCCGACGTAATCGATGATGACGCCCGAGAAGAGCGTAGCTGGCGCCCAGAATGGCGCAGCGGAAGTTGTGGTATAGCTAAGAACAGAAGCTATGGACGGGGGAGGCAGGGACTTCCAGACCTTGTCTCCGGAAGCATCCGTATAGACAATGGCCCCGTTGCTGGCTGATTTCTTGAGCTTGCTAAGCGAAATGGCGTCATCCGAGATGACAGTGTCCCCGATGACACCCGTTCCGATGTGGGTGGCTAGGACGGCGCCGGTCTGGAGGTTGCCGGACCCTACGGAAAGAAGGGCGAGCTTTGCGTTGGAAACCGACAGGTCCACCAGTTCGGGGGTCCCAACTGCGGGTTTCTTGAGCGCTGACTGGGGAACCGAGGCCGTGCCGTAGTGGGCTTCGAGCAGGGCTCCGTCCGCAACTTTGGCGGAAACCACGGCATCATCAGCCAATTCGGCGCTGGTGATGGTCGCCAGAGCGATCTTGAGATTGGTGAGGACCCGGTTCTGGACGTGGGTCGCCGCTACGGCGTTTGTTTGAAGCTCTGACGTCCCGACGCTCGACGGGGCGAGGTTGGAAGCTGTGAGATTGTCCGTCTTGACGACGTGCGTGGAGACCTTGGTGACCATTTACAGACCCTTGTCACGTATTTAGTGAGACAAGGGTCTGTAAAGACACCGGACTACCGGCGACGTTCGCCTTTGTAGTTGAACTCTTCTTTGGCGATTTCTCTGAGCTTTTCGCCGGTATACTTGGTCAGATCAACCCACGTGTAGTGGAGGTGGGGGCGCATGACGCCGTTTTTGTCCGCTACCTGCTGGGTGGCGACTTTCTTGAGGACATGGGATTGTGGCATGGTTACTCCGTTATATTGAAGTATGTATGCCTAAATGCTTCACCCGGCGGAGTTGATTGCCATGGCCCGGCTCACCGCAGCGGCCTCGTCTTCAGTGTAAATCTTGATGCTGCTCAGGTCTTCGTAGCGAGTGCCCATGCCCACTTTCAGATTAACCTCGACGATCACAAGACCCTGCATTTCCTCGCGAAGCTTTCTCACGATAGGCTTGGCAGTTGTTATGGTCGAAGTATCGACTCTCTTGTAAAGCTCCAGAAAGACACGCTTCTCGTCGTCGGTCCCTTCAGCTTCGAAGAAATCATCGACGTTTATCAACTGGTAGTCCGGGTATCGATAGATGACGACTACCGCTTGTGATAGCTCGATGTCTCGCTGCTTACTGATGGGCTCGGTGGCGAAGTGGTAGGCGCTCTGGACCGTGTCGTTCTTGGCTATCCAGAAGTAGTACATGTCGAGGATCGTCGGTTTGAACCGGTCCCGGAAGTCTGACATGCGCCCTGTGATCATCCTGCCTTAATACACGGCGTAGGGATAAAGGCAATCACTGGAGCGCTCCTCGCGCTCAGCGAAATGTCGCTCACCGATTTTGACGCTGATCTCTCCATTGGCCTCTTCACGAATACGGACCTTCTTGCCCCCAACCGTGAAGTCTGCATCGCGGATGTCGGCTTGCACCAGATGGTCTGTGGTGATGGCGCTGTTCCAGATGGTCCCGGCTGAAATCGAAGAGCCGCCAACCCACACGTTGCTTCCACCGACACTAAAACTGATCGAGGACGCCGTGGATACAGCTTCTCGGTCAAGCATTCCTAGCGCCACCGCGTCGCTTTCATCATTAGCGCAGACATCAAGGATCACCGGGGAACCAAGGCCGGTGGAACCATCCATGAAGCACATGACGCTGTGCGTGCAGATGTCACGGATCGTTTGAAACACGGCGTGGACGGACTTATCGCGACCGGTGTCCACCGATACCATTCCCGACACTGTGTTGATGGTAAGTCCACCACCAGAACCCGTTTGGTATGGAACCGCTACCGCTTCCGATGCGGCAATGCTCTGGATACGGTTCTGGTTTGGGTATGGGCAGAACTTGTTCGGGTCCACGCGGAACCACTCGTTTATGAAGCTTTGAGCAGCCTTTTCGCGTGTAACGAGAATTACACATTCTTGTTCCCGTACCACTTCCACGGGAGGGAGCATGTTCGGAATCTCACAGTAAGCGAGGAATTCCCCGAACATGCGCAGCCCTTGGCCCACGCCGATGCATTCAAAGCGGGAGAAAAGGGTGGAATTGCCATCGGCGTCAAACGCGAGTGCGTCGAATGGAGTGCGTTGGAACGTATCGATCAGCAGTTGGTTTTCTGTGTCGAGATACCATTGCGCCATGGGAAAGCCCCTTGTTTAGATTGGAGCTAAGCCAAAACCCGTGTGTGCGCGTGACAGTGCCTGAGGCTAAATATGTTGACAGAAACGTATGCTCCGTTCATACGGGGCGTATTGGAGCTACAAAAACATGATGACCCGTACCAAATTCCTCAAAATCCGCGCCGAAGCGCAGCGCCGTATCGCCGCTCGGAACGCCAACGTGGCGAAAATCGTGGAAGGTCTGGAACGTATGACGACCACCCCGTTCACTCTCACCGAGCTGAGTGACCAACGCAGCGCCGGATAGGCATGCGTTTAGCTGACATCTTTCAAGACCTGTTGGAAGCAACGATGCCGCGACCCGTAAGAACGGTTGTGGCGACTAAAGCCTTTAGCAAGGCCTTTGAAGCTCAGAACGATTGGGTGCAAGGCGTCGTCCGCGATTTTATCAAACATAAACAAGCGGATATGGGAGTTCCGTTTGGTTCAAAGGATTCACTCTTAGGCGGACCCCGTGCCAAAGGCTTCTGGCGTTGCCATTTGGTTCAGGGCCGCATCGTGCTGTTGTACAAACCTGAGCCGAACGGGGTGCTGGCGCTATATGACATCGTTCCGCATACCGCCATCGAAGGCGGTACGTGGTCGCGTGTTGCGGATGCGCTGAACAACACTCCAACCGATGAGTACACCGTGCCAACAGAAAGTGAACCGGATGGGGCACTTTCTACAGAGGTGAAGTCCGACGTAGAACAACTCCTGTGGTCTATGGCTGCGACCGACGTCCCCATTCTCCGGAAAGCAACCGCCGGGGACTACGCCGACCTGAAGGAGTATGTGGTTCTAGCTTGTCACATGTATGACGGGCTGGCTTCCATCGAGCCAGACGTAATGTTTGAAATGGTGATCAAAGCGTTTGGCGGGGAGGAAGAGTTCAAGGCGAACATCGCAGGGAAGCTCAACAGCATTAATCCGCGCTAGCAACGATCTGCTTCGGCTTCACGCAGTGGTAGATGTCGTTAGCGGCGCCGCCCCGGCTATCGATCAACGTGTCTTCGATCTTGTAGCGCCAGATGTCGAACCCGTCTATCGACAGGTCCCCGAGCAACGCCATCATGCGCTCGTTCAAGTCCTTGAAGCTGTTGCTGTGCCCCGTCATGAACGTGTCCTTGTTGCTGCGCTCGGCAGTCTCGGGACGGTCCTTGACCATCAGTAGTTCAGCCAGACGGAAGCCGTGCTTCACCGCCAGCGCCTCGGCCTCGGCGCGCTTCTCCCCGAAGACCGGGCTGATTGTCACATGCGCTTCGTAGTAACGCTCAGACAGATCATGGAGACGAAGAGCTTGGCGTATCTCCGAGACTGTGTAGTCCAAGAGTATCTGTTGTGGGCGCGACAATGAATCTCTCCATGCAGTAAGCTAGCAGAAGCAAGGCCTCATCGTCCCATGCTTCGGCACCAAGGTACCTGAACTCGTCGGTGTCGGTAATTATGTGTCGGTGGTCGAAGGACGCGCTTCTCGTGCCGTCCGGATCGACGTTATAATAGATGACCGCATCCATCAAGTACCACTCTGCTTGAACCGATCCGTCACCACCGGGGATGATATTGGTCATTCGGAGGGTGCGATTTCCGGCCATGCCGATAACGGTATTGACGACTTCATCGATCACGTGATGCGGAACTGGGGGCGCGCGATATCCATCCCATCCATACTCCAGCTTCTTCAGGCTGTAAGCAACGTGTCGAATGTCTTCTACGGTTGAGGTTCGCATGTTCTGGCTAATCGCGATCAGCACGCCGAGCGATGGTTTCGAGCGCCTGAGCCTTGAATTCATCGTCTGGCATCACTTCAATAGTTGTATCGATGATAGGGATACCACGTTCGCGCGTCTGAGCAATCATGTTGGCAGTCCCGTTCTTCCCCATGAAGGCCAGCAGGAGATCGGGTTTTCCTTCGACCAGCATCTGTGTATTGCGAATCGGTCCAGCCAGCTTTCGACCATAGCGTTTCCAGTCGGCGGGATAGGGCTTGAAGAGTATATCGTACCGCTCAGCCACCATCTCGGCAATCGTATCCAAGCCTCGGGCCTTCCCGTGGATCAATAGGTCGATACCCATGGAGTGGTGGACGTAGAGTATCCACAGCTCTGCGAACTTGTAGTTCTTGAATTCCCGCCAGCCGGTGACTGCGACTCTAGCCACGCATGCTCATCCGGTGGACATCGTTTGTCGCCCACGCCACAGCGTCTTCTTCCAGTTCGAACAGGAACTCGGTGATCAGCAAACGAAAGAACAGGCCAGTGTTCCCTCTGTCTGCGTGGATACCCGTGATGTGAATAGCGACCATACCAGTGGGCTGGAAACCGCTTTGCTCGTAACACCTGAAGGCGCGTTCGATGTTAATACTGGGCAGCTTGGCGCTGGCAGTCCGGAACCATTGGTTGGAAATGGGTGTGTCCATCATCTCCGTGAACAGGACAAGGCGGGGGCCATCTGCATCGAGCTTGGTCCAGCAGATATCCTTGCCGTTGTATTGGACGACCTTGGCAAGACCGTTCTTGAACAGGTGGCACCATTCTCCGATGAGCATGCCATCGACCAGCTCCCGCCCAATGAAGTACCGAAGTTTGGTCTCGTCATCCATGGTCCACCAAAAGAAAAAGCCCGGCCATTATAGCCGGGCTTTCCCTCGTAGCAAGTCGTAGTCTTAGAACTAGGCGAGAACCTTGTCGGTCGGCACCGGAGCCTTGAGCAGGTCGGCCATACGAGCGGCGACGAGCTTCTTGACCTGTTCCGGGGTCACGCCGAGTTTGGCGAGGCCATCCGGCACGGCGTCGAGGACGTACTTCGCGGCGATGTCAACGAGGGCATTGCCCGACGAATCGATCTTGGCGTCTACCTTAGCAGCTTCGGCTTTAGCGTACTCGACGCCTTTGCCAATTGCCTTCTCGACGTAGCCACGAACCAGTTCTTCGTGTTCCGCAGTGACCAGTTTGGTCTTGCTGCGAATCCAGCCAACGATGTACGCGGCCAGAGCGGTGGCGACAGCCAGAGCAACAGCTCCGAGCAGTTCAACACCGGCTTGAATCAGCGGTTGAAGGTCCATATCAATATCCTTTGCAAAAGAAGTTCAACGAAGGGGGTTGCCCCTCGGCTCTATTTACTTTTGCT
This sequence comes from Chloridella minuta, assembly GCA_032273045.1. Lineage (NCBI taxonomy): Eukaryota > Xanthophyceae > Mischococcales > Pleurochloridaceae > Chloridella > Chloridella minuta. Next base: position 62,718 of record JAUKPQ010043606.1, on the reverse strand, counting down.
TGGTATTCTTCTTGCTATATGAACTATTTGTTGTGCTCTTCTACCATGCGCTGAAGAACAGCAGGCGCTTTACTGTGCTCTTCGCATAGTCGAAGGAATTCCTGCTCTAGACGATTATAGGCTTTACTTGTTGTCGGGGTGGTGACAGGCACCTTCTCGACGCCATTGTCCCCGAGGAACTTCAAAATCTCCGGGATGAGCAGGATGTGAGTGGTCTGCGGATTGATCTGGTGGATGTAGAGACGGGCGATATACGGGCTGATTCCTTGAAACCGCTCGTAGAACGCTGGGTCAATGACATCCAGATTAAGCTCGGGGTTGCAGGCTGAGCTGTAGAACAGCTTGCCGATCTTACCTGCCGGGCTTACGCCATTGGCCGAAAGTCGCTCTTCCAGCCCACCGGGCTTCTCATAAGCGAACATCTTCACCGTATCGAAAGGTCGATGCGGGAGATAGCTGAAAAGGTTCATGACTTTTCGCTCCATGTCGGTGTCGGTGCGGTTGCATCCGGCAGCAACGGAGAGAAGCCACAGAGCCTGTTTATTTTCCGTGGGAATATTCATGAGCTAAATATAGTACACATCATCGAGGCCAGCTTGAAGTATTTCACCCCGTCTTTCCCTGACGTCGTCGTCCGGATCAACGACCAAATCCACGCACTTCATCTGGACGTCTCCGACACGGACATGACGCAGCCGGAACGATGCGCCATCTGGATCATATCATGTTCCCCCAAGGCGTCATGCAGTATCTCGATGATGCGCAGCGGCGATGATGAGACCGTGGTCCTCCTGCAATCCTGCTTTCTGGCACATGACAGCAACGTCGTTCTGAAAGGCCCAAAGCGCACCTTCAGCGGTGGGAATGATCGGGTTGCGGAGTGGGTCACCGAAAATCTCGCACCCTTCATCGACCTGATCCGGTTGACCACGATTATCACGGACACGTTCCCGGAGATGGTCAACACCTCGCGGGTCGGCATTCTGATCGAAGAAAACCAGAAGGTGTCAACCGATCCGGCGAAACCACGCTATGATCACATTTTCCGGGTCCGGTTTCCGGTTCGCCAGCACATCGTCGATTCATTCTTCAAGATCAGCCTTCTGCCGGAGACGGTCTCTGTCACCTACGAGGTCAAGGGCGACCCGGTCACCAAAACCGTTACCACGGCCAGCCATGAGACAATCATGATCGGACGCATCTTCGAGGCCTTCGAAGCCATGAAGTCACGCTTCTTCGTTGACCCCGACATTTACTATGAACTCTTGCAGGCGCCGGGCCTTTACGGGGACAACGTTGTCGCTTTACCCCAAAAATCAGCCAAAAACGACTACTAGAGTAAGTAAGTCTGATGCTAAGTGTATTAACGAAGAAGACACTACGGGCGTTCTACGAGGAAGCTTCATGCGGAGCAACTTCTACTGGGAACATCAGTATTGCAGCGGCTCCTACGCCCGCTTCCAAGAAGATGACACGGCGCAAGAAGAAAAAGTAATTTAGGAGTTAACCATGGCATTCCCAGTATACAAAGCACTCGTTTACCCGGCTGTGACCGGTGGTGGTCCCGGCGTCCAAGAGACTGTCGTTCTGACCGTCACGGCAACGGGCGGAACCAGCTCGAACCCGGTGACCTCAGTCGCCACCCCGGCTGCATATGAAGCCGCAGACGCAGACGGCAAAGCCCGTCACAACCGCTTCTCGGACCTCGCGATGTTCTTCCGTCAGTATGGCCAGCCAGTCACTATCGCTTCGACCGGCACGACCATTACGCTCGGCTACGAACTCGGTGGTCTGCACGTTGACGGCGCCCTCGGCAAGCCCGCATGGCGCGATGTCGTCGGTGAACGTCCGAACGCATACGAACTGGCTCAGGCCTATGTCGCATCGAACGGACACACCGTGTCGGCCATCTCGGTCACCGTGAACGGCGTCTCTCAGACTTCGTAAGCCCTCTGGGTTTATAGGTCTACCAATGATCCCGGCGGAGAATATCCGCCGGGATTTATTGTTTTGGGTTAAATACCGGTATGAATTTCGAAGTCATTGAAAAGAGTTGGAAGGCCATTCAGCGTCTTGAGCAAAGACTCTTCCCGCAACGCATCAACGGCTTCCAGACAACCCAGAAAGTCGTCCTCACCAAAGTAGAAGAAAGTCCAGAACGCGTCGTCGTTACTTTCTCTAATCTTGGCACACTCTCCAAAAACCGAGAACAGGCAGTACAGGCCTTCCTCATCCTCATCAAATCCTACTTCGAGAAGTCGAACTGCCTCGTGCAGGACGGGCGCTCCAACAAGCCCGATGCGATCACCCTCGCCATTTCGGCCAATCGCCCCGTTGGTGTAGCACGCCCGGAGCCAGCCATCGCAGAGTCGAAAAAGAAGAAAAACTCCAAAATGGCGTGCATTGACGTATCGGAAGCCGATGAGTCTGACATGCCGACTACCAAAGTCATTGCCGACGCCGTCCCCAAGAAGTCGAAGACCTGCGCTGATCCGCTGACCAAAATCGTCGAACGGCGCAAGTTCAAGTAAATGCCTACTAAATACCAGAGAATCGCTACCTTCACTTACGGAGATTTGTAGTTGAGCAACGACGCGCCCCCGATCAATCCAATGGCTGCACAAATGCAGGCCCAAGACCGCATCAAACGCGGCATCACCGAAACCAGCCGCAAGATCGACGCGATCCTCGGCCCAGACCGTATGACCCTCCAAGAGGCGGCTGCGGTCCTTGCTGGGGCGGCTCCTCGCCAACAACGCGGCGGCGCGGCTGCTTCGATCTTTGACGATCCAGCGCTCAACGCCCGCATGGACCGGTTCACGCAGAATATGCGCCCCGTTGTCCTTGAGACAGCCAAGTTCAAGATCATCACCCTCCTGAAAGAGGCTGGTGGCAAGGAAGTTGAGATGTGGCAGGTCCGAGACGACAAGAACAACAAGATCGGCCCGATGATGCGTCGTGAAGACGATGCCCGCATGCTGGCAGCAATTCTCAATGAAACCAACAACGTGAACGATCCGCGCGCCACGGCGCTGACCCAGTTGGTAACTCAGGAAAATAACCTTCTGAGCCAACGCAGTAAGGTCGTTCGTGAGGCAAACTTGACTTCTAACCCCACCCAGAAGCGTGCGCTGACCGAACAGGCTAACTCCCTGAAAGGTCAGATTCAGCAAGTGCGCGGGAAACTTGGGGTATAAGGCTAAATACTCCCATAGTAAGGTGTGTTCATTGATGTTTCTGGAACAAATTCTTGAGTCCAACCCAGTAGACCGCTATCAGCGTCTTGAAAAGCGTCTCCTTGGCCTTGGCCGCGATGTACGGTCGTTCCGTAATCTGACCGTCTCCGGACTGGTCCAGATGGAAAGCGTTCTGGAACAGCGCATCGAAGACCACAAGTCAAAGGACTTGAAGTTCGTAGTAGAGAACACCGCTTATCAGCGTGATCTTCTTGCCCTCAAGGCGGTTCGTCTTGCCAAGCAAATCAAAGAGAGCCGCGATGCTTCGGATAAACTGGTTCCGGGCCGCACCTACTACCGCGATATCAAGATCACCGAAAACAAGATGACTGGCTCCCGCGCCCAGTATCTCTCCGAGAACGAAGTCTCGGATTGGACCAAGTTCAAATCGGACGTTCGTGTCATGAAGGTTATGGAAGTCCTGACCTTTGGCTCTGACACCGACTTCCGCAAGCTCTATGTCGAGATGGCGAATGGCAAGACTTTCGAGTCCACCACCCAGTATCTCCCTGAGCACATCACAGAATCGAGCGAAGGCGCTCTCAACAGAATGGCCGCTTATTGCGACCAACGGTGGGAAGGCGCGTGGCCGTGGCAAACACGGACGCCAGTCAAGGTCTTTTCACTCATTAAGGAGGCACGTATGACCCGTCTAGAAGAAATCCGCAAACAGCTCCAAGAGAGCCGTCGTGTCATCCAAGAAGACGAAGTCAAGCGTTCGGAATTGGTCGTGAAGATCAATGGTATCCAAGACCAAGTCACCAAGACCATTCAGAGCCTTGCAAAGCTGTCCGGGGACTTCATGTCGATGGGCGAAACCGTCACGTCTGAACTTGGCGACGACGCTCGCCAGAAGCTGGATCACCTGTCCGGTGAAGAACTCCGTACCGTGGTTGACGCGCTTGTGAAGTTCGGCAACTCGGTTGGCGGCGTTCTTGACACCGTGAACGGCAAGGCTGGCGAAGCTGGCGAAACCGCCTCGTCGATGAGCAGCGATCCTGCGGAATTCGATGATCCGTCAACTGAACCGCAGGGCGGGGAAGACCTCGGTGGCTCCGAAGACGAATTCGGTGACTCGGGCATGGACGACTTCGACATGGACAGCGCAGCTCCGGCTCCGACCGATAACGGTGGATTTGGCGACGAGCGTGGGCTTCGCCAGTAATGATCTATAACGCCGCAGATGCACGCAATATCGCGATGGATAAGCGAGCGGTCTTTGACGAGATCGCCATTATCGAACCGTTGATACTCGATGCCATCGAGGCGGGTGAACTTGGTAAAGTCATTGGTCCGGCCATGGGCGGAAGCGCCCCGACAACCGGTATGACCATCGACGAAGACTACTACAACGCGTACACCAATGCACCGGTTTACGTCGATCAGGCTTCCACCAAGCGGCGCGCACAAATGTATGAGGTAATCAAGCACTTCCAGACGAAGGGGTATGTTGTTCGTGTCGCTCGACAGGGAACAACGGACACTTTCAACTGGGTCATCAAATGGTGATGTAGATGAGACTACATCACATCTTTGAAGCGCTTCCGTCTCCTAATCCACAAGACGACATGGGAATGGGCGATCCATCGCAACAGATGGGTGGCCAGCAGCAACCGCAAATGGGCGGTATGCAAGGTGGACCGGCAGGCGCCCCGATGGGCGGCGGCATGGGTCCCGATCCCGCACTCGACGATGGCATGGGGCAACCCGGCCAAGACGTCGGGCCAGACGGTAACCCTGTACTTCCCGACAACGGCGTCGATCCAGAAGAAGTCATGTCTGGTCTTGAGAACCACCCGTTCATGGATTACGAATACCCAGATGAACAGTACAACCCGGTGAACATCGTATCACTGGATCGTGGTCAGCTTGTCGAGCTGGAGAAGCAGACGTCTCGCCAAATTCTCGAACTCGAAAGCAACAACGACGACGTCGGCCAGTACCAAGATGTTGATCTTCAGTTCTACCGTGACGCCAAAGACTTCATAGAAAACGTCAAGCAACGCCTAGGCGACATTACTAACGACGAAGATGAAGCGGATGATGAGAACTCAGAAGAGTTCAATCCGGAGAAGAAGAGAGACGGTGAAGACGAAGAAGACGGCGAAGAAGAGCCGTTGGAAGAGCCCGCACCGGAGCCATCGAAGGATCGCGACCCTTCGACTGACGAGGTAGATCGCTTTGCAAATGCACAGGCTGCGAAGGTCGAACGTGGCCAAAAGCCTGCAATGGAGCGTCGTTTGATCCGAGGACGACGACTTTCTGAGAAAGTCGCAAAAATCGTCGGACGCAAAAAGCTATAGTGGAATATCTCCCTGTTATCCATTCGATAACGGGAACCCCTAATGCTCAATGCCTCTTACGACTCCACACCAGAAGCCGCAGAGCCGGGTGACAGCAAGAAGCGTGCTGTTGCCGGTCAGATGTGGGCGGTCAACCACGACAGCTACTTCCCATGCGACACCGCTGTAAAAGAATTGCCCGGCGGGTTCTTCGTCATCAATTTCGACCAGCAGCGTGGTATCTATTTCACCGAGGCGCCAGTCGTCACCGATGAACTGTACGAAGTTCCGGACTCGGCCTCCGAGAAGATCATCCAGCAGATCGAACAGTTCTGGAAGAGCGAACACAAGTTCAAGGCCAAGGGCCTCGTCCACAAGCGCGGCATCCTGCTGTGGGGTCCTCCGGGCTCGGGCAAGACGTCAACGATCCACCTGATCGCACGCCGTGTCATCGCCCAAGGTGGTGTCGTGTTCTTCAGCGACAAACCCGGCCTCGCCGCTGATGGCCTGCGCCAGTTCCGCAAGATCGAGACGAAGCGCCCGATCCTTCTCATCATGGAAGACATCGACGCCATCTGCAACCGCTACGAACAGGAACTGCTCTCCCTGCTCGATGGTGAAGTGCAGGTCAACAACATCGTCTGCATCACCACGACGAACTACCCGGAGAAGCTGGACAAGCGCGTCGTGGACCGTCCGCGTCGTATCGACGTCATCCAGAAGATCGATGCCCCGAGCGAAGACGCCCGTCGCTTCTTCCTGAACCTCAAGGCGCCGGAACTCAACCACGATCTCATGGTCAAGGAAGAGGAAGGCCGTGGCATCTTCGAGAAAGAAGAAGCCGAGAAGATCAAGCGGATCACCGATCTGGAAGGTCAGGTCGTGGACATGCAGGCCAAGTCCGACACCGACGCTCTCATGGCGGTGAAGTACGAGGTTACGCTCCGTGACACCAAGCTCTCGCTGCAAGTTGCACGAGATGATCTGAAGAAGTTCCAAGAAGACTACAACAACAAGGCAACGCCGAGTGAGTCTGTTCTTGAATTCATCGTCAAGAACACACAGGGCCTCGGCCTGTCTCACCTCACCGAGATCATCATCTCGCACCAAGTCTTCGACATGCCAATCGATAAAGTCGTGAAGCGCATGAAGAAGATGCACACCGAGAACCTGAGCCGCAATAGCGACGCCTTCGCGAACATCTAGGTGATAGAATGTACACTGGAGAACACGGCTATCTGCAACTACTCCGCAACGTCACGACTCTCGGTGAAAAACGAGATGACCGGACGGGGGTGGGTACGCGTAGCATCTTCGGAGCCACGATTTTCTTCGATCTGAGGGAGGGCTTCCCCCTTCTGACGACGAAGAAGATCGACCTGAAGTCTGTCTCCAGTGAACTCCTGTGGTTCATCGAAGGCTCCGGCGACGAGCGGAGGCTTGCCGAACTTCGGTATGACAAGCACCGCTCGATGCTGCGGGAGAAGAGCACGATCTGGACGGCGAACCTTGAATCGCCGTATTGGGAACAGCGTAAGGCAGAATTGGGCTGGAATCATGATGAAGGTGATCTCGGTCAGGTCTACGGTGTAAACCTTCGCAGGTGGTGTAACCAATACGGCGAGACCATCGATCAACTCGAAGACCTGATCACCGGCTTGAAGAATAATCCGACCAGTCGGCGTCACCTACTGACGTTCTGGAATCCGGGTGAACTCAAGTACACTGCACTTCCGGCCTGTCACCTACTGTCGCAGTACTACGTCACCAACGACGGTTACTTGAACTGCCAGTGGTACCAGCGCAGCGTCGATTGCTTCCTCGGCCTGCCATACAACATCGCTTCCTACGCGCTACTCACGCACATGATCGCACACGTGGTCGGGCTCAAGCCCGGCTCGCTCATGATGATGGGTGGCGATGTTCACGTCTACGAAAACCACCTTGACGCCGTGCGTGAACAACTCACGCGCGAGCCCAAGCAAAGCCCGACCCTGATCATCGGTGGCGGCGTGGCGCCAGAAGCACTCCCCCAGACCATGGATGGCTTCATCGTCGGGGACTTCGAACTTCAGAACTATGAGCCCTACCCATCAATCAAAGCACCAATGGCTGTGTAGCATGCGTATCTACAAAATCGATTCTCCGTTCACCCTCCTGACCCGTTCGGAGCGGAAGAACGCTTCTGTCCTTGCCCGCAACATCATGCGATCCCGACACTGGAAACCGCACTGCCGACCAGTGACGATTGGCAAACGCACCTTCAAGACCCTCAAGGCGGCGGCTTCCGCCACGCAACAGACTACCTCGCAAGTCAGGGACAAGATTTGTTCAACTGAACCCGCATACGCCCACTACAAATACGCCGATGGCGTGGTCAAGACACGCGTGCGGGAGAACTCGATCACCATCGGGAAAGTCCGCTTTGGGAATCTGAAAGACGCCGCCTATGCGCTCGACTATACCCCGAGCCGGTTGTGTCAAATCCGGAAGAGACTGAAGATCGGCCCGGCTCCCGAAGCCTACCCGGAGCCCCCGCGCGTGCTGACCTACCCTAGCAGATACGCCGTCACCGTGCGTGGCGTGACATACGCATCCAAGAGAGTGGCCGAGCGTCGCCTGAACCTGAGCCGCTATGCGCTGGACAAGCTGCTATGCGAATAGGCCTCTGCTCCGACCTGCATCTGGAGTTCGGTTACCAGCCGAACATTGTTCCCCCCGAAGACATCGACCTGATGATCTTCGCGGGTGACATCCACGTGGGCGTCCAAGCGTTCGACTGGATCGAGGCCCAGAACTTCTCCTGCCCGTCACTTTATGTCGCAGGCAACCACGAATTCTACAATTTCGTCCACGGTAACCTCCTTGCTCGCATGCACGCGCGCTCCTCCGAGAAGGTCATCTTCTTGGAGGACGCAACGTACGAGCAGGGTGGCTACACCTTCATCGGCGCCACACTTTGGACCGACTACGAGTTCCATCGCAACATGCCGGTGGAAATCAACATGGCCAACGCCGAGTCCAACCTCCGGGACCATCTCGTCATCCACAAGATCGACGGCGAGCACGTCCGGCGCTGGAAGGCGGAGGACGCACGGGAAATAAACGCCGTATCCCGCACCTTCATCCGCCGTGAAGTCGAGAAGGCTGGCCGGGACAAATCTATCGTGGTCACCCACCACGGTCCATCTACTGTTGCTATTGGTCCTCGCTTCGCCGGGGACCCACTGAACGGGTGCTTCTCCAACGACTACGACGAATGGATTCTCGACCACGGGCCACGAGCATGGCTGTGGGGACATACCCACTGGGATGTCTATCGGGAAGTTGGAGACACCCTACTTGCTACCCGCCAGCACGGGTACCGTAACGAGCGCGCTGCCACGGGTCAGCCGCCGTTTGAATTGCTGGTGATCGATCTGCCCGATGCCGAATAAGCATCCCCCGACCACCATAAATATCCCGTACAGGGATATCCAATGACCACTGAAAATCCGCTTCTAGCCGACTTGGCGATGAACACGCCACGTGTCTCGGTCACGCTGCCGACCATGGGCTTCTTCTACGACAACTCCATCATCGACATGAACCAAGACTTCAACGACGCCCCGGTCCAGTCCTTCACGATCTGGCAGGAAAGCCTGTTCTCCGACCCCTACACGATTATCTCAGGCCGGGCCACGACGGACATGATCCAGCGGGTTGCGAGCTGGGTCCACAAGCCATTGGAACTGGCCCGGATCGACGTCGAGATGATCATGATCGGCGCCCGTCTCGCTTCCTACGGCGAGAAGATGGAGCTGGAGATCGAGTGTAGCAATCCTGCAACACACATGATCGAAGACGCCACGGTCAAGAAGATCATGGGCCAACCGCCAACAATGATCGAAGCAAAGGTCTGCGGCGCCAAGTCACCGGTCAAGATCGACCTGCGCGACCTGATGGGCATGTACCCGGCAATGTCGTCTGCCAAGAAGTGGAGCGTGAAGGTCGGTGGTCAGACTGTCTATTTGAGACCGCCTCGTATCAAAGACGAGTTCGAGATCGCCAAGATCATGGTCGCTCAGTCGAAGAAGCTGACCCAAGCCTCCCGGAACACCCCGGCGAGCGAAGAAGCCGCTGAAGCACTGATCGACCAGCTCCGCACCGAGGTGACGGATGCCCAGATCAATTCCATCTACCGACAGATCAAGTCGTCCATCGTATCCGTCAAGACGTCGGCTGGCGTCGAGGTGAAGGACGAGGCGCAGATCATGGAATGGCTGTCCGCTGTTCCCGGAGCCGTCATGATGGGTATCCGGGACAAGCTCACCGCGCTCATGGAGCCTTATGCCGAGGCCGGTAAGTTCGACTTCAAGTGCCCTCTGTGCTCCTATGTCACAAAGGGGGTTCCGCTGATTTCGTCACCGGAGTATTTCTTTCTATCGCCGTCTCAGCGAGGCGGACAGTAAGGACGAAGCCTTCAAGATCATTGATGAATACCGGAAGCCACACGACCGGTTGATCGATAATATCAGCGATCTAGCCATCTTCTCGATGGGGGCATTGTCAGTGGATGATGTGAAACGGATGACGCCACGGGAGTTCACACGGTTCAACGCGCGCCTGAACAAGTACTACAAGGACAAGGCTGCGGCGCACGAAGCGGCGGTCAAAGGGGCGAAGCGGTAAAGAAGTCGGGGGATGGAGTTCCGGGAGCGACCTTTCTCCTCCATCCCCTTCACGAGAGGCTATTGCACAATCGTTCGACCACACTCTGTCGGCTGGGACACCACCACCCAGCGGTTCGGGCCATTTCAGACCGTACAAACCGGTACTTGCAAGCGACACCCCCTTTACGGGGGTAACCGGGCTCGATGTATTCACGAGCGTCAACAGACGAATACTGTGTAGACGCCCTAGGCGGTCATGTCAACTTCGCTGGAGAGATAATGCCCGCGCCGTCTGCGGGCACTTCCCCGCGTTGCATTTTCGGACACTCGTTCATCATCCAGATAATGGACCATTCTGTTCTCGGGTTTCTGACACATGGCAAGGAAGAAAGGCATCTTTTGCGCGGCGAACACGCGTACTTCGTCCCCGAACCACTCCTTGAGATAGGAGAGTTTCCATCTCCCATCATCGGTGATGCCAGCTTGATGTGCGGCACAGGTGCATTCGTCATGACGACATGCGCAACGCTGGACGACCCGGTTAACCGTTCTAATAGGGCTGAGGCGCGACAAAAACGTGTATCCTTTCTTAAACCGTCCTAACTATATATCGAAATCCACAGAAAGTCAAGACGGTATCACCAGCTTAAATAGGAGATGGCCGACGATAACGAACAGCAGCGCCGAATCATTCGGGAACTCCGGGATTACTTCCAAGGAGACTTTTCGGGCGATTTGGCCAAAGCGGTGGCGGCACTGCCAAACGAGGCCAAGAAGTTCCACACTGACGCCCTCAAGACCCTCGAAGAAGCAGTCACCCACCTTGATGACCTTCGGAAGACACTCCGAGGCCTAGACCGCGTCGCCCAGACCATGGCCAGCAACAATGGCGAAGTGCTGGATGCACTAGAGCGTATAGAGCAGGCCATTCACGACAACGGCGGCGTTGGCGGGGGTGGGGGCGGTGGACCGCCGGTCACCGCAGCGTCACCGGGTCCTCCGGGTGACGTGCCGGGTCCGGACGGCAGTTTAGACCGGCCTTATTGGGTTGAATTTACCGAACGCTCAGTCCGGGATTTGGCGGATGCTCTTCACACCAAGCTGTCGCAGAACGACGTGCTGGCGGGTATGGGTGGGATAGGGGGCGGTGCCGAGAAGGGCGCTGAGCCGCGTAAAGGCGGCGGGGTGGCCGACCAAGCACAGGACGCCATGTTCAAAAACCTCGCGGTGGAGGTTGATAGCTACCAGCGTTTGGCGGAGGTTCTACACGGACGGTACGACAAAAAGAAAAAAATGGTAGTCGATACCATCCCCGAGCGTATGAGAGACAACTCACGCTCCTTCATATCTCGTAAGCTCGGTGAAGTATTCGTCAACGCCATTGAATATGCCACCGACGTGATCTCCGGCAAGCGTGCCCTTGAGAAGTTGAAGTTCTACGCCGACAAGTCGTTCGGTGATGCGACCAAGTCGTTCACCAGCTTCGCGGACTCGATTGTAAATGACTTTTCGTACATCTTTGGACAGTCGGGTATCCTTGCGGAACACGCCATCAAGTTGATGGAAGACATGAAGTCGCAAGGCTTCAACTCTTTCGCCTTCCAAGGCGGGGACATTAACAAGTTCGGTGCAGACATCCGACGTATGCGTATCTCGATGGAAGAGACACGTAATGGGCAAGCTAGCCTGTTCCGATACTTCACACACGGTGAGCAGAATGTGATCTTTGGCGCCATGTACGATCAGATGATCGGCGCTGGCATCACGGACGGGCTGAACCAACAGAAGATGATTGAGTACACTAGTGCTCAATACGAAGTCATGCGCCAGATCGCGACGATGACTGGTCAAAGTCTTGACGAACTTATGCTTGCGAACAAGAAAGACCCGACGTGGACTGAAGCACTCGCTCGCATGACCGACATGGGTGCTTCGAAAGAAGACCTTGCTCGTCTGGAAGGTCTGTACGAAGTCCTCAAAACCACTTCGCCTGAAACTGCTGATATGCTGGTACAGGGTATGATGAAGAGCCCGTCCACGGCACACTTGGCGTACAAAGGTAATACCGGCGCCTACGCGGATGGCCGCGCCATCGTGCTGGATGAAATCATCAGAGGGACCATCTCTGGCGGTGGACCCAATTCACTGGATGGGCTGATTGACCAGTTCACGAGCGGCGTTAACACCGACTTGGCCGGTACACTAGAAGGCGTACTTTACAAGTCTCAGCTAAACGACACCAAAGCGCTGAAGAATAAAGAAGAGCCCAATAAGATCGTAGAAGAACTTTGGAACAAGTTCACTGGGGGTCTAGACAATAGTGCGATGAAGCCGTTGCTTGACGTTGCTTCTGGTCTGTTCGGTCTTGTTGGGTCGATGCAAGCTCTTACTATGGCTGTGACAGCTAATACTTTTGCCCAATTGTCAAACAAGGCAGGTGGCAAGTTCGGTGAATGGTTGTGGAGACTTACTGGCGGTGGCCCCAAGGACTTCATGGGGGCCATGGGGCAGGTGGGCTTGCTTGCGTCAAAAATCACGGCAGTGGCCGGTGCGTTTGCCGGAGCGATTGATGTGGTTGGGGCCTTCTTTGGCGAAGAGCGAGACTATTTCAAGAAGGCGTTCGTGGACGTGGCCGATGATGGCGAGCGCGCCGCCAAACAGCAAACGGCCCAGATGTCCAGCGGTTTCATTCGCATGGCCACGCTCGTGCTCGGCTTCTTCGGCCCGGCTGGATGGATCGCGGCGGGTCTGCTGAACGTAGGTGACTTTATCGTGAGCGCGTTCAACGATGGTGGCGGGTTGTTCGATATAGCGGGCGTGTTCATTGCTAGCATTTCGGACGGCTTCATGGCTTGGGTGAAAAGCGCCGGGGAATGGATTGAAGGTAGCCGAATCGATTTCTTCGGCACCGCAGAAGAAAAAGCTGCCAAAGCAGCCCGTAACGCCGCTCGTGCGCCGGGCGCGTCCTATGTCACCCCGCAGACATCTATCGCTGCGAACCAAGATACCTCGAAACAGTTGGCCGAGACCGCCGCCGCCCAGAACCGGGTATCCGTAGCGCAAGCCAGCTCGAACAGCGGCATGCAGCAGTCATTGGATGTCATCGCCGCGAATACTGGCGCTGGCGCCAACGCATCGTCGGCAACCGCCAAGGGCGTGAACGATCTCCGGTCCCCGGCATACCGCACTGAAGGCCTGACCAACCGCTAATGGTTTTAGGCCCTAAATAGGCATACACACGAGGTAGGCGCAAAGTTGGCCGGTAAGTTCATCAGATCACTTAACGCCCCGGATTCGGTAGCGGCTAAGAAACGTTCATTATCAATCAATGGTGCTCCGGCCTCGGGCGGACGCCGTATGTCGATGGGTGGCAGCGAAGAACGTGGCGCCAAGGACTTCCATAGCCTGAACTTCAACAACATACATGAACTGCTCTACAAAGGGCGCGCAGACCGTATCGAACGTTATACGCAATACGACATGATGGACGCGGACTCCGACATCTCGCGGGCGCTTGATATCATCAGCGAACATTGCACCCAGAACAACGACCAGACCCGGTCCCCGTTCGACATCCACATTGAAGGCGACGAGATTTCCTCGGTGGATATTGAACTGCTCTATGACATGATGAAGTCATGGAACAAGATCAACAACTGGGACAACCTTGCTTTCACGACTGTCCGTAACTGTATCAAATACGGCGACGCCTTCTTCATCCGCCAGAACAACTTCAAGCTCTTCCCGATCAAGCCCACCAACGTCGCTGGCGTCTACGTCGATGACGACACATTTGAAATCCTCGGATACCTCATCACCGGCCTGACCCAGAAGTTCCCGTTCATGATTGAACAACCATCGGGTGAGGCGGCTTACGCTGTGTCCCAGATGCACCGCAACCAGACGGGAAGTCAGGCTAACCAACGGCTTTACACCGGTATTTTCCCGTCTGAGCACGTTCTGCACCTGTCCCTCAATCCGGGCCGCGAAGTGGGTGGTAACGGCGCCAACAACGACGTCTGGCCATTCGGCACGTCTTACCTTGAACAGGTCTACCGTGACTACAAGAGCCGGTCTCTCATGGAAGAGGCCGAGATCATTCACCGTATCCAGCGTGCCCCCAGCCGCCGGGTCTTCTATATCGATACTGGCCGGATGCGTGAAGACCAAGAGCGCGCCGAGTTGCGACGTATTCGCAACGAAATCTTCTCGAAGCGGGTTCCGACCCGTGACGGTGGCACGGATCGCCACAGCACACTCTACAATCCCATGTCCCAGAACGAGGATATCTTCCTTGCGCGTCGTAAGGATGACCGTGGAACCAAGGTAGAAAACCTTGAGGGTTCGACGTGGAACAATGACGGCGCCCTGAAATACTTCACCAGCAAGGTGCTCCGTGGTCTCCGCGTTCCCTCATCCTTCATGATGGGCGCGGAGGAGGGCGGAAGCCAGTACAACGATGGCCGGATGGGTTCGGCCTACATGGAAGAGTTCCACTTCTCCAAAATTTGTGAACGACTTCAACATCTTATGGACAATGAGTTCGACTTCGAGTTCAAGATGTACGTCAAGGCGCGTGACGTTGCGGTAAACGCCAGCCTGTACGAGATCGGCTTCATGCCGCCGATGAACTTCGACCATTACCGTGACAGCGCCCTGATGCAGGATCGCCTCGGGCTGATGTCGTCGGCTCAGGGTGTCCCCGGACTGTCGGTGCGCTTCAAGTACAAGAAGTATCTCCAGCTCACGGATGACGAGATCATCGAGAACGAACAGCTCTGGCTCGAAGAGAACATGTCCCCGGTTGCGCGTCAGAACGCACAGGATAACCACATGGGCGGCATGGGCGCTGGTATGTCCGGCGGCTTTGATACTCAGGCTGGCATGTTCAATACCGGTGGTATGGGCGGTGGCATGGGTATGGACGGCATGGATGGTGGTATGGGTGGCATGGACGGCGGCATGGGTGGAGCCGGTGGTATGGGCGGTATGGGCGGCGGTCAAGGAATGGGCGGCGCCGGTGGCATGGGTGGGGGCATGGGCGCTCCCGGAGGAGGAATGGGTATGGAAGGCAAGTCTAAGACGGGCACGATCCTGATCGAGAACCAGCGCTTCGTCCAATACGGTACCGTAGCGTCACGTGCTGACAAGATGCGGATGCTGAACGAGGCCGAGACAGGCAAGCTCCAAGTCACCAAGAAGATCAACAAGGCCGATCCGCTGCCGGGCCGTGACGATGACCTGTTCGGCATTGGTCTCGACGATGATGCAGATCAGACACCGATCATGCCGCTGGCACACGTTCGCAAGCTCCGTATCGAGCGCGAAATGAACCGTGAAGAGATGATTAAGCGTCTCGTGCTCATGCCGCAAATCTACGCCGCCCCGATGGACGGTGGCGGGGGCATGGGCTTCTAACGAAAAAACGGCTCCCGATTTGGGAGCCGTTTTCATTAGCTGCCGAGAACACCCCTTGATCGACCCGCGTCACGCGTGGAACCTCTGAAGGAGGCGGGACCGCCGTCTTTCACTCGAAATCAGCGATGCAGTACTTATAGGACACTTCGATGTCCCATAAGTGTCCTATAACCCATTTCAGGGTTAGTTTTGTCCTATAACCCGAAACAGGGTTATTCGGTCTTTCGGCTATATTCACTGTGCAGCGAATATGCCCATTCCACCGAATATGATGTCCAGCAAATGTCCGGATATGGCCGGATACTCGCACTATGGTGCGTTTTACTGGGCATTTGTGGCCTCGGACGGAAATCTCATGTCCGGCAAATGTCCGGATATAGGCCCATCACCCGATAAGGCCTGTTATCGGTTCATGGCCCGATTTTCAAAAAACACGAATTTTGACCCATTTGAGCGGGTCTGTTCTTAGCACCGCTAAGTATCTCCGTAGCGCATACTACGCTTGCGTGAAGGAGATGGACTTATGTCAAAACAAACAAAACCATTGCGTGAGGCCGTTAGCCTTGTCCTGCAAGCTCAATCAGAAGAACTGAAAGAGGGAGCGGGTTCAAAAGCTAAGGCCACTGAACTCAACGAGAAGATCGATGCTATTCTCAACCGTATCTTCATGGAGCGCTCGCGAGAGATCATCCAGAAGCTGAGCGAGAGCGATCTTGCGAAGAGCAAAGACGGCGAAGAGGAAGATGACGGCGAGCTTCTTACGGAACTCGACGGCCTGCAACTCGACGAAATCAAAGACATCGAAGACGAAGCCGATGCTGACGGTGGCGACATGCCTCCGGAAGAAGGCGACGACCTTGGTGGTGACGAAGACCTCGACGGTCTCGACCTCGACGCCGAAGGCGACGAAGAAGCAGTAGACCCAGAAGATGATGACATTGACTTCGGTGACCTCAAGTTTGGTGACGAAGAAGACGATGGCATGTCGGCTGATGCTGGCGACGAAGCCGGTGATGACGATCTCGACGCCCTTGGCGACGAAGAAGAAATCACGGACGAGGAAATCACCCAGTAATGTCACGCGAGCTGATCACAAACGTAGTTACGGCTGATGTCGCTGGGGTGCGTCTCTTGGAGAGCACGTCGGCAACTGACGTCCGCGACGGTGTTATCAAGCTTCGTGGCATTGGTATCCAAGGTGATATCAAGAACCAAAACGGGCGCATCTATCCCAAGGAAGAGATCGCTCGTGCTGTAATGGAAATGACAGCGCGTATCCAGAAGTCCGGTCCTATTCCGGGTGAATGTGATCACCCGGATAACATGACCATCGCTTTGGACCGCATCACACACTTGATCGACGGCGTTCACATGGAAGGTGCCGATGGCATCGTCGATATGCGCGTTATCCCGACCGTTCTCGGACAGACCGTTATCGCTCTGTTCAAGTATGGCGCGAAGATCGGTGTGTCATCCAGAGGAACTGGTGAAGTTGATGCCAATGGTCGTGTCTCGAACTTCGAGATTCTGACTATCGACATGGTCGCCAATCCTTCGGCTCCGGATGCATATCCGAAGCCAGTACTTGAATCCCTCCAATCGACTATCCAAGGCCGGAGGGTTTTGACGATAGCCGAGGCTCTACAACAAGATGATGCATCACAGCAGCACATGGCCACGGGTATCAAGGATTTCATCGATCAAGTCTTGTCTTCGAAAAGGTATTACTAATGAACAAGTTTCTTGACTCTCTCTTCAACAGCCAAGTGCTCACGGATGCCGTCAAAAAGGACATCCGGGAAGGCATCGAAGCTCTCCTCGCGGAGAAAGTTGCTGAGACTGAAAAAGGCGTCCGCGCATCTCTCGCTGAAGAATACAAGCGTGACATGTCTCGCCTTATCGAAGCTATGGATCAGAAACTTGACGAGGGGATGACCCGTTACGTCAAAGAAACTCTGGCCGAGCGCAACCAAGCTAAAGAACTCGCTGCTAAAGCTGCCAAGGCAATTGCTGAAGCAAACAGCCGCGCCAACAAGCGTATGAACGCTGCTCTGGGTAAACTCTCAGAACGCGTCTCGGCCCGCTTGGAAGCAGAGCTGAAGCCGATCTACGAGGACCGTGAACTGGAGCGTAGCGCTAACATGCGTAAGCTCAAGGAAATGGATGTCCGCGAAGAAGAGCGCAAGCAGAAGTTCATCGAGAACGGCGCTGCTGTTCTTGAGAAGATCGTCGAAACGAAGCTGGGATCATTCATCTCCAGCATCAAGACCGATCTTGACTATGCACGTGAGAATGATTTCGGACGCAAGATTTTCGAAGCATTCCAAGACATGTTCGAGAACGACTTCATGAAGCGTGATGCTGTTGTGAAGAAGCTCAAGAACAGCCTTGAAGAGTCGAAGAAGGCTCTCACGGAAACCAAACAGCGTTCAGCGTCTGAAATCAAGAAGCTGAGCGAGACTGCAAGAAAAGAATCAGCGGCACGCCGTAAACTGGAAGAAGCTTCGACTCGTTCGAAGAAGATCGCCAAGTTGACGGAATCGTTGACGGGGTCGGCTCGCGCCCAGATGCGGCAACTTCTCGAAACGGCAGCAACGGACAAGCTTGAAGACACCTTCAAGAAGTATCGTTCGGTTGTTACCGAAGGACAGAAGGGGACTATTCGCACCGATAAACGTAGCAAGCTTTCAGAGTCAACTCTGAAGACTGGCCGCAACGAAGCGAATTTTGAGCCACGAGGTGATGAGGAGGTCGATGTAGACGTCGCCCGCCTTCGTCGAAATCTGGCGCGCTAGAAACAGTGTTAATTGCACAACAAGTATTATTGGAGAAATAAATGAGCAATGTTTCAGATAAAAAGTGGCGGCTGATCAAGGATACACTGAAAGAAGGCCTGTCACCTCACCAAGCTAACGTCATGGACGTCGTGCTTGAAAATACTGCCCACGAGTTTGCACGTCGTCAAAACATGAACGCCGCTGGCGGTTCCATGTTCCTGACGGAAAACGCTTCCTCGCAGGCAACCTCGACCGGCAACATCGCCGCTCTGAACCAAGTCGTTCTTCCGATCCTCCGCCGTGTTCTGCCCGGCACGATTGCGAACGAACTGATTGGTGTTCAGCCGATGAAGTCGCCGTACGGTCAGATCGTGTCCTTCCGTCTCAACTACGGCAAATCTGCCGCTGGTGCGACTGCTGGTCAGGAAATGTTCGCACCGCTTCACGTGTCGGATATCGCACGCGCTTACTCTGGTAACGAGAACAACTCGGCACCGGGCGCTGGCGACACCATCGCGATGGAAGGTGTGCCGGGTAACCCTGTCACGCTGGAACTCGTCAAGCTGGATGCGCGGGTCAAGACCCGTCGTATGTCGGCCAAGTGGACCATCGAGTCCGCTCAGGACGCTAACGCCCTGTATGGCATCGACATCGAAGCAGAAGCTATGGCGGGTATCGCCCAGCACATCACTCTGGAGATCGACCAAGAAATCCTCCAGACGCTGCGCGCAATGCCACCGACGCCGACCACGGACAACACGTTCGACCAGTCAGCAATCACCGGTACCCACACCTTCGTGGGCGACCAGTTCGCTGCTCTGGCTGTCCTGATCGGTAAGGAAGCCAACGACATCGCTCACCGCACCCGTATGGGCGTCGGTAACTGGGCAGTCGTTTCGCCTCAGGCCCTCACCGTCCTCCAGTCCGCCAAAGCTTCGGCTTTCGCGCGCACCACGGAAGGCGAGTTCGAAGGTCCGGTCAACATCCAGAAGGTCGGCAAGCTCAACGGTTACATGGACATCTACTGCGACGTCTATGCATCTGCTGGCACACCGGTCCTCGTTGGCTACAAGGGCAACGAAGTCAAGTCGGGCCTCTACTACTGCCCGTACGTGCCTCTGATGTCCGTGCCTGTCATGTACGACCCGCAGACCATCGAGCCTCAGCTCGCGTTCATGTCGCGTTACGCCATCGTCAAGATGGACAACCGTGGCACCTCGCTGGGCAACTCGCAGGACTTCTACGGCCTCGTCGGCATCGACGCGTCGAACCTCACCTTCTTCTAGACTATCAGGAGAAGTGCCTAAAATCGGAAAAGCCCAGTCGCGAGACTGGGCTTTTCTTTTGGGCGTAGCGCAGCAAGCTTTGTGAACCGGCGCCCCGCTTAGGCGTGTTCTGAACAACATGGACACCATACCACGTTCACTGGCGCCGTCAATCAGAATGTGGCATATATTCCCCCCATGACACACCTAAGCAAGCACCGCCAATTGCTCATGACACTCGTTGGACAGTGGAAGGAACTCGTAAGTGATCCTTACTTCGCGGGTCTTCGCGGTGCGATAACCCCGGCAGAGACCTTGATGAACAGCAAGGACGTCGTGACCCCCGAGGAAGTCGCCATAGTAGTCTTCGAGTTCTGTAAGAAACTTGGGGAATGGAAGAAAGATGGCACCCCGATGCCACATTGAAATGAGAACCCGAAGATCGCTCTCCGGGTTCCCAATCGTGTGTCCTACTCCTCGCCGTCTGCCCTAATGAATCCCTTCCAAAGGGCCACGTAGACAGATTCCACTTTAAGCAACGAGTTCCAGTTCACCCGGTTGGTCCTTACCCCTTCCGGACGGGCCTCCACAAACAGGCCGTCGCTAGGTCCATGGCGTTTAAGGCCACCATGGAGCACCATCTATCCGAGCAGATAGGACAAAGCACAGACTAAGTCAAGCGCTCGATGACTTCATCTAGGCGCTGAGTAAAGCCTTCGCAGTACTTGGGTCCATAGACGTCGCTCACAGCAGCAACAATCCTAGCCCGGATGTTCTTCAGCTTGGCGCCCTCTGCCATCGAATCGCGAATGTAGGAGAGCCAGCACACGGTGACCCCGGTGCTCTTCAGGGTGTGGACCACGGCATCCAGCGGAACGCCCTTGGTCCCGACATAGAAGAAGACCCCGTCTACAACAGGGCCACCTTCAGGAGTGGTGCCGACCTGCTTCAAAGGAACAGCTTCAGGGCTTTCAGGTTGTCACCAATCTCATCATCCCGCAACGGGCCGATGCCCAGCGCCGTGGTAGTGGGTTCCGGGAACACGGTAAAGCCAGCATCCGTCACCAGAGATACCCCGCAGACATCCATGTAGGCGTCCCGCAACTTCCTCAGCGCCTCTGCGTCTTCAACGACACAGGTAATCTTCCGGGCATGGTTACTGTCCCGGTACGCCTGCGCTGCCTCAGGGAAGCGATCCTGTGCGTCCCAGTTGGCATGGAGGTAGGCGTGGCCCGCTTGGGTAGACATCTTCCCACGGTTGCCGTTCATGGCGACAATCGCCGTCTTCGCGAAGACGCAATACATTCTCATATCAGCATCCTTGAAAGCAATGATCCCCGCCTTTCTTCCGAAGGACGGGGATCATCTGTTGTTCGTCTTAGAGGGGCTGGGGGGCTGTTTGGGTTCCAAGCCGATCAACATGACCTTCATACAAGGATTACAGCCGGGGTCAACCACTAATTTCTAAACTCGATGAAATGAATATGGAGACCCCGAATGCAGAAGCGCCCCCGGTTATCGACGCGAGGGGGGATTCGCGGACTACCGGGGGCGCTTCATTTCAGTCGTTCGAACACCCCGTGGGGGGACTGGGTGGGACGACCTAGATGGTTCCACATGCAGGAGAACCATGGGTTGACCATATCAGGTTAATTACACCCGTCAAGCGGAATCGCGAAGTCTTTTCAAACGCGACACATCCGGGTCTTCGGCGGGGCCTTGGATGTTACCAGCGCTGTCGTCGAACACAGGTTTCATACCGCCGGGCCACGTATACACGTAGTATTGACCCATGGTTTCCTCGTGAACCAGCTCGAAGGTGCAGCCGTTAGCCGACCAGAATTGAACTAGTGGCTTGTATCCGGGGCCGAAATACGGGCTAAGGTCCATCGTAAGCTCACCGATCTTAGTGCCATTATTCTGTATCCACCGGAACAGCGATCTTGTTTGAACAGCACTGTTGCCCGCCATCTCAGACACCACGAAGATATCTTCAATGGGGGTGTCGGTGAATGGCTCAAACACGACGCGACCCATCTTCCTGATCTGACTGATTAGGTAACCGGGAAGGTGTCGAATTGGCGTCCAGTTGATTCGGATGGATTGATCCGTCTGAGCGAGGGCATCATTCATGACAGCCGGGAGGTTGTCAGTAGTAACCGGTACCTCAAAGTCATCTTCGTCCTGATAGTACGGCTCGTCGATCAGTGTCGGTGTCGTCCGATCATCTTCGTCCGCATCCGGCCCGCCGAGTCTAAGGGTTGGATTGGCCAAACGCTCGGGTGGGATGGTCTGCGCGCTACGCCCTGAACGACGCATCGCTTCCTCATCGGAAATATCGTCGTCTGGGATATTGCTGTTTATGAGGCTGTTGAGACGGGCTTGCATCTCCGGTGTCCACGGGCCACCACGCCCACCGGGAGGCGGGGCGTCAGGAGCCGGGTTCCGGTTCGGGCGGGGCGGGGGCTCGCGTTCTGGTTCGGGGGGCGGAGCCGGGGCAATGGGGTGGTTTACCTGCGGGTCACCTAGCGGGTTCTTGATCTTTGACTTGGTGCGGGTCTTCGTCTTCTTGCCGTCGTTCTCGACAATCAGCTTGGCGATCTTCAAGTACTTCGACATTTCGAACCGGGTTCCTAGAGGCAATCCTATTTATCCGGTAATGCATACTTTGGCTAAATAGAAACACGAAGTTGGAACCTATACGACGGATTAGCTTTGATGCTCGACGATTCGATTTCTGTAATCATTCTCGCTGCCGGTATCCCGACATTACTTGCCCTCGCCATAAATCATTTGCTGCCGAAGGGCGTCCGGTGCAAAGCGATCAGTCGCTTTGAGGAGATGGTCCCCACGATCAAGCCCTCTTCGCGCAACCATCAAACGCGCTAGGCCCGTTCAACCGGAGGGTTGAATTCCTTGACATCCCCTGTCCCCAAGTCCAGCTCGAACTGAACGTATTCTTCGATGAAGCCGGGCGCCATCATGATGATGAGCTTGTTCTCCGCCGGGTAAAGGTGGATGGCATCACCGGGGTCCAATCCGATGGTCCCGAATTTGCACGTATATTTCTGGGGGATTTTGACGAGGGGTAAGTCGGGGCGGTATTCGAGATAGGCGATGCCTTCAGCCTCGTCGATGCGTTTCACCGTGTAGCGTCCGTCGTACATTACTCAGCCTTCTTCTTTTTCTTCTTGCCGCCGTTGCTTTCCCAAACGGCTTCCAACAGGGCGGGGTCCTTAGCGTGCATTAAGTGCGCGGAGTAGGCAATGCCGAGGGCGTCCGAGTGGTCTTCACTGGCAAACTCGATGCCGGGGAAAACCACGCTGAGGTCCATCGCCGCCTTGCTCTTCGAGGCGTCGCCCTCGGTGGTGATGAGTTTCTTCCACGAGCCCACATCAAGGGGGTAGATCGGGATGTCGTGCCGAAAGGCGGTTGACTCGATGCTATATCGGAAGAACCCGTATGCGTGAGCTGCAAGAGTACTGGCGTTTCGCCGGACACGCTCGTAAGCGATGATGTCGAAGCGTCCACCAGTAATCAGCATGTCGAACCACGTGGTGAACTGCCCCCACTTCTGTCCGCGATGGGCGCCCTTCTTAAGTTTGGCGGGTGTGGCATGCTTGAACGCCTCGGCCCCGCCATCGACGTAATTACCGTCTTCGAGAATAACCCAGCCAAAGCTGGATGCAGGGTCGCAACCGAGTATTCTTGCCATGTATTATTTATGGCAAGAATACTCGGTTCTTCGGTTAGGCGACTACCGGTCTGGACATGGCCCAGTAAGCAACCGCCTTCGACAGTTCCACGTGATAGGCCAACAGTTCATCACGTGACTTGTTCAGCTTGGTGATGAGTTGCTTGATCTTGGCACGTTTATCCAACGACATGGTGACGAGCGCGAGGACTTGTTCGTGGGACCCACTATCAAGTTCCTCTTGGAGCCTGATCAGGTTCGGCGCATAGGAGAACAGGACGCTCATCAGTTCGGACACCAGCTTGGTGTATTCCACGTAGCTGTTCTCGAATCGGACTTTCCAGTCGTCCTGCCTGAGCATGGAGAACGAGTTCAGCGTGGCGAGCAGCAACTCACGTTGCTTGCCAAGTCGAATACCGTCCGGGACCGTTTGGCTCCGGATCACCCAGTTGAGCGGTTCGACCAGCTTCTCGAAAATCTGGTACATGCCGACCATCCGGTGGAACTCTCGCGACGGCTGTTCAATGCTGATCGCGGTGCGCTGGAGGTACTTGGTTGCATTGACAGCCCCCTGAGCCAACCCGTCTTCGACGACCACGCGGGCGACCCAGTCCTTGAACGGCTGGGCTGGGTTCGGTTTCCAGAATTCATACCAAGCACGACGTTCGGTCAGTGGGAACATGTCGTATTCGACGATGGCGTTGCACGCGTTCGAGACGTTGCGGATGATGTCTGGCAACGCACTGCACGTGGCATCGAGCATCGACAAGACCTTGCTCGATTGGTCGTTCAGGTGTCCCAGCGTCGTGAGGCCGAAGGCGTCATAGCTCTCCGGCTGGCCAATATCGATGGTCTCGGTGTAGACGGCATCACCGACTTCAATGCCCGCCACATGGATGCGGGCAGCTTCAGTGAGCTTGGCCTTCTCGACGACTTGTTCGAGTTGAGCCACGTCTGCTGTTTCGACCAGTTCGACTTCGGTCGCCTTGACCGGCTTCTCTTTGGCGACACGTGGTTTGCGGGGCTTGCTCACGCGCTTCGGTTTGACCGCCGCGATCACAGCCTCCTTGATGAGTTCCTGTGCGGGGGTAGTTTTCGGCTTGGCCTTCTTCTTCGGCGTGGCCTTCTTCACTGTTGTCTTGCGGACCATAACTGACTTTCCTTTAGACGGGATACCTCAATCGAGCGACATGTTTCTGCCACTGTGGTTTCAGTCTCGCGTACTCACTCTCAATATAGAACACTTTCCGCTTTTCGGGGATCGCCAAAGCAACAATTTCGTTGCCGTTGAATGGTTCAACATCGAGAATAGTAGTGGCGATCAGTACAACCTGCTCGTGAGCTACGAAACGGTTCGCCTTTGACTTCGGAAGCAGTACGTGCGTCACCGGGGTGCCACTGATCTCCCGCAGGGTGTTCATCTTCTCAGCCGTGAATTCGTCTCGGGAGAGCGCGCCGCTCGGGTCGAACTCCGAAACCGGCACTTTTCGGCTGATAACGTTGAGGAACAGCAGTGCTGCGGAGTTGAAGTTCAAGCACCACACGCCAGACTTTTCCATAGCGGCGTCAATCGACTCATCCAGCGTATCGAATACTGGCGTCGGTTCGTCGAGGAAGACGTTCGGGTCCATTTCGTACCCTATCGTCCTTTCGATCCATGAATACTCAGCCGTAGGTGATTTCTGAAAAGCCATCTTTTTTTACCACTGTGATATATTTGTCTACGAGTTCGTTCGCGTCTTGTCGGTGCGTAATCAGGAAGATAGACCTGTTCTTGGCCATCGACATTTCTTTTAGGACGGTGGCGCCCTTTACCGCACCCGCCGGACAGAGGCCCGAATCCAGACGCTCATCCACGGCGTAGAAGTTGATCGGGTAGTGGAGCTGTTCAAAGATGTCCCGGAACGCCCAGCTCAAAGCAAGATCAAGGCGCTCTTCTTCGCCGCTCGAAAGATCACCAAAATCTTTCTCTTCACCATTACTTGCGAAGATACTGACGGTCATGTCACCGTTGAAGACAATACTGTCCTCGAACTCAGTCTTGACCAAGTATTTGGTAACGGCGTGGTTGAGACGTGGGAGCCATTCCCTCAGGATGCCAGCACGGAGCGGGCTGTCCTTGCGGGTCATCAGCTTCTCCAGCTCCTTCAGCTCGACGATGGTCTGCTCATAGCCTTCGATCACTGAGGTGTCGGGGGCCGTGGCCTGATCATCCTCCATGTCGGCCACCATCTTGTCGAAGGGGTTCGTCTCGGCGTTCGCCGCCTTGATCATGGCGCCGTACGGGTTCACCTCCGCCTCGGCCTTCTCGATCATCCCCTCGTAGGGATTGGTCTCCCGACCGGCCAGAACGATGCTATCGCCAACCCGCGCGTATTCCGTAAGGACAGCTTGCGCCGCTAGTTTCGAAGCAGTGGTGTTGCCAGCTTTCAGCGCCTCGATGGTCGAATCGACTTCACGGGCGGTGGCATTGTGTTCTTCGAGTGTTGCACGATTAGCTGTGAGTATCCGGTTTCCCTCCACAAGTTTAGCCGCTAGTTCTTCTTTCAGCGCTGCTTTGTTTTTCTTGTCGGTATCGAAACCAACTGCGGCATCTCTTGTGGGGAAGTAGGTAGACGTCGGTGGGCGTGGCTGGCTTTCGCTGATGCCCATGTTGAGGCGCATGATCTCGGTGCTGACCGCGTCGAAGCGCGCCTGCACCTCTGCCAGCTCGGTCTCCTTCAGCGTCTTGGCCTCGTGCATCTTCTGGTGGTCCGGCCAGAGCTGTCCACAAGTCGGGCAGTTCTCATCGAAGGCAGCGATGGCGCGTGCCAGTGCATTGACCTTGGCGCGCAACTCGGTTTCTTCGGTTATCTTGGGAGCCAGCTCGGTCTTGAACCGGGTCCGGATTTCCTTCACTCGCTCGGCTTCGTCCCATGTCGCGATGAAGGTGGCGGGGTCTTGCTTGTCGGCGTCGGCCAGCCAACGTGTTACCTTTGCTCGCTCTGCCTCGATGTCGCGAATGGTGTTTTCAGCCTGCGTAATATTTGACGCGGTGACCCGGATGAGCGACATCAGATCAATGCGTGACGCCTCCAGCTCTTCGATGGTCGTCCACGTCGCCATCTCGGCGTCCACGTCGATGGCGCCGAGGGCATCCAGTTGTTTTTGCAGGTCAGCGATTTTCGCAGCTTGCGCCTCGACCCATTGATCCTTGTTCTCCTGAAGGGTGGAGACCTTCTTGGCCTGTTTGATATTCCAATCGTCGTGACTGATCACCAGAGCTGCGCTGCGTGTGGCCCATTCCTGCGTCCACTGCGTCTGACTGGCCACGATAGCAGCCTTGTTGGAAAGCGCCCGTTGGTGCGCCTTCAGCCGCTCCTCCAGCCGGACCTTCTCCTTGTCCAGCTCGACTTCGATCAGCTCGCGCTGTTCCTTGATACGCGCGCCCTTCTGGCTGAGACGTGTCTGGTTGAACAGCGTCTCCATCAGGTGCTTCTGGTCCTTGGCGTCCATGTTGAAGAATGCGTCCTGCTTCGCCGCCGTGGCGACCACGAGCCGGAACATGTTGATGTCGAGGTTCAGGAAGGCCTCGATCAAGTCCTCGGTGGCGCCCTTACCGGCACGGGCGGATTCGTTGTACTCCTCGATGTCCTTCGTCTCACCAACCGGGCGTCGGTAGAACTTGCAGAAGTTCGGGCTGACACCCCGGTCGATGCGGCAGAACTGGCCCTTGAACCAGAAGTCGAGGGTGACGCGCATGCCCTTCTTGTTGATCTTGTTGACCAGCGAGCCTTGCGACTTCGCCTTCTTCAGCGGTTTGCCAGTAACGGCAAAGCACAGCGCACTGAGGATCGAAGACTTGCCACAGCCATTACGACTGTTGGCGGTCTGCTGATCTTTGTTCAGCCCCCTGATCGAAGTAAGGCCGTAGAACTCATCGAAGTTGATGATGGTCTTCTTGTTGCCGAAGGTGCGATAGTTCTGAATGACGAGGGTTTTGAAGTACAGGCCGGGGAACGTGTTCACAGGATGATATCCGCTTTGAGGTAGAGTTCGACCATGCGCTCGGGGGTCGCTTTAATATGGTCCCATTTCTGGGCTTGGAGGAACGCAATCACGCGCTCATCCATCGACATCTCCTTACCTTCCTCGGCGCTCTCCAGCTCGATGTACTCAGCGCGCTCCACGGGCTCGAAGGCGAGATTGTTGATGCCCATGCTCTCGGACAGCACCTTGCGGATTTCGTCACGATCCTCCACCGACATGTCGCCTTCGGGGATGATCTTGATGGTGGAGCGCTCGCCGTACTTCTCCGGGCTCTCCATGAGCTGCGACAGGGTGACACGGTCAAAGGTCGGCATGCCGGGCCAGTCGATGAAGGACAGGGCGCCGCTCTCACGTTCCAGAATAGCCATACCCCGCTCCCGATCACCGACGTCCGAGTAGTCGTGCGGGAAGGGGTTGCCGATGTAGACGATGGAGGCCTTCTTGATCTTCTGCATCTGCCGTTTGTGGTAGTGCCCCGAGAGGACGTACTCGGGCGTGCCGAAGTCCTCGGCGTGAACTGCATTGGGGGTGTCCGGCATGATGAAGGATTCGTTCATCCAGAAGCCGGGGAATTCGAAGTGGCCGAATACGTACCGGACGCCGTCTTCTTTGGCGAGTGACAAGTCCTCACCCGGCGTCACCCACGGAACGAAGGCGCATTCGTCCATCCGGGTCAGCTCATTGACCACATGGATGTTGTCGAAGGTGTCTGCGAAGGGGATGGAGTGGACCGACCGGTTGTCCTTGTAGAAGATGTCGTGGTTGCCGATCAGGAAGATTACGGGCAACCCGCTGGCTTCGAGCTTGGCCAAGCCTTGATACGAGTAATGGAGGGTCTTCGACCCGATCTTTACTTGGGCGTGGTGCCAGTCGCCAAGAAAGGCGATGCAATCGCACTCGTTCTTCTTGGCCTGTTCAATGAACCAGTCAATGAATTCTAGGCAGTACTTGTTATGTCCGTCGTCGTCCCCGTGCTCTCCGAAGTGAATGTCGGTGAACATCGCCAACTTTTTGAACTGGGGTAGCATCGGAGAATACCTTGAGGTTGGTTTCGTTGTCCGATGCATATATGACAGATGTCAGGTGCTCGCTGTGAAGATCGATGCGATAAACCAGACGGAAGTCGGTCAGCCTGCCGATCTTCACGGACGCGGCCTTGAGTTCCTGAGCAAGATAGCCGGAATCCTCCTTCAGCGGCACCCCGGTTTTGTAGTTGGGGTATTGCTTGGTGGACAGGAAGCGCCGTCGCCGGACTTTGATGTAATCCGGTAGCACGTGCTTGATGTCTCGTTGGGCGCCACTGAAATCCATCATCACCGAGACGTCCACCTTCCGGAACTTCTCCTTCAGCCACGGGTGCGCCCGGTTGACCTGACCGAGCGCGAAGAACGTCTCGTGCGCCGCAATGAAGAAGCAGTCCGTACTATCGCCCGTTTTATCGACGAGCCGACCGACGATCAACGTGACGTCATCTCCGTAGAGAAGAACTTCGGTGATATCGAAGATCGGCTCGTCCCGATACGTCTTGAGAAACCGGGTAATCGGAGCGACGATGAAGGGCCGGATGGTCTGGTTGGCTCGGTTATTCATTGCGCTCTGCGGCCACCTTCTGTTCGTGCCTGATCTGCGCGTCGTAGGATGGGGTCTTGCCCATGTCCACAAGCAGAGCGTCTCGCACCAAGGAGATTTTCTTCTCCTTGACGATCTGGCCTTTGAACGACCGTTCGATCAACTGGGTGTAGTAGGCGAACGGGTTGTCGTACTTCGTCTCGTCGAAGCAGTGCCATTTGGCGCACAGGTTGCCAATAGCAGCCCCCTTGAACTCGTCCAGATACGTGTACTGGGACCAGTTACGACGGTTGCCGTACCGCTCCACCATGGCCAAGAACATCATCGCCAGATTGTTGGTGATGCACTCCGAAGGCAGGAACTTGGGGTTCGCCTTCAGCTTGGCTTTGCTGGCCATGATCTCCTTGAGCATATCCGCGTTGTTGACGAAGTTTTTGGGCTTCTTCTTCTTGGGCACGAGCGGGTTGGTAATCTTCTTGTCTTCGGCCTTAATCAGGAGGGCGGGATTGGTCTTTTTGACAGTAGCCTTGGGGTTGCTGGGCATAATAAGGGTTCCTAATGAAGTATATGTAAGCCAAAAATCGAACCCGTAGCTCGATAAGTAAGAAGAGATCATGTAGATGAGGGACTTCCGACGCCATGAGTGTTATGCGGGCAGCGGCCAAACTGAAACCGTTCGACTTCACTACCGTCATGGAGGGTGTTGGACCTAGCCATGTACTGTACCCCCTCAAGGCCACAGATGGTTTGGTCTTCCCGTATACCCCGTCGATCAGCGAGAACCTGTCGATGAACTACGACTCGGTGTCCCCGGTGCATTCCAACGAGCAATACCACGTCTACTCAAATACATCGAACAGCGAAATCTCCCTGTCCAACTGCCTATTTACTTGCGATACTATCGAGAATGCTCGGTATGCTTTGGCTGCACTACACTTCTTCAGAACCTATTCTAAGATGGACTTCGGGGTGGACGGCGCCGTAAACGGCAAGCTTCCGTCCGGGGGTCGCCCGCCGTCCCCGATGTGGTTCTCGGCCATGGGCAAATTCGGGTATTCCGAAATCCCGGTGATCATGAAATCCGTATCGATTAACATGATGGACCCAGACGTCGATCTGGTTCCGGTCCCGCACCCCGGAGCCGCCGCCTATAACCCCAATGACACCGAAACTGCTGACCTGACCGACTTCAGGACCCAGTTGAAGGTCACCCATGAACGGGCGAACGACTATGATTTCACTGACGAAAACGTGACCTATCTGCCAATGAAGCTCGTCTTCGGGGGCATTTCACTGACGGTCCAGCACCGCCCGAAATACTGGAAGGCCTTCTCATTAAAGGATTACCGTAGCGGAAAGATGCTGTTGGGAGATGAGGGCTGATGAAAACCGCTGATACCCCGTGGGGTTCCACCAAAGTAGAGGGCAAGTATCTCGATGTCTTGTCGTACCGGAAGATCGCACCGAACGCGTTGGACGTCACAATCACCTTGGACGTCAAATACGTCCAATCCCCGGACATGCTCGCCTACGACCTGTACGGGCACAGTAAGTACTGGTGGGTTATTCCCACCCGGAATAATCTTCAGGACCCCATCTTTGATCTCGTCGAGGGTATGGAACTGGTTATCCCGCACCGATCATTTGTTTCGAGTATCTAGCATTGCCGAATTTCCCAGCATCCGATCCTGATCACCTGAAGTGGGTAAGAGATAGATATTCACAGCAGTCCAAGCGGATTGCTGAAGCTCTCTATGAGGCGTCGGGAGCGATGGATCGCGATGAGCAAGACAAATACATCAACTCCCTGTTCAACAACGCGTTGGACGATTACGAACTGGCGACGTATCACATTCGGCTTTGCTTGGTGTCCCGAGACGGTTTCAAGACGGCATTGCCCTCTAGCCAGAATGACCGACTCGCTTCCGAGAAGGCGATTGTGTTAGCGGCGTCTCATCCAACCGCGATCATTCGTACAGATACGGGTGCCCCGGCTGGTTTGACGACCGACACGGCGCTGTACATCCAAGACTGCAACATCGAGCAGCACATGAGCTACAAGACGACGGCAGTCGGTGGCTCGGAGGAACACGTCGCCAACCTGCTCCAGATGAACATGCAAATTCACGAACCACACGGGCTGGCATTTGATCGCATGTTCCGTGAGGCAGCTATCGCACTTGGTTACCTCGAAGAGATCAATCCGGCCAAGATGATCTGGCGCGTGGACATCTGGTTCTCGGGATACAACGGCGCCGAGTATGTCCAGCACATCCCGATGCGTAATCCGCTCACGCGTGGAGCCAATGCCGAATATCTCAAGATGCATTCCTTCTACCTGCACATCATCGAGATGCCAGTGGAAGTGACAATGGCAGGTAGCGTTTACACGCCATCGTTTGTGCCTGTTGCCCAGTCCTTCTACACCTCCCAAGACCTTGCCTCGGACGTCGTGAACTATGACACCAAGGAAGGAGAAGGTGAACTCACCCTCGAACAACTAGTGAAGTGGTATAGCAACTATCTCACCCGTAGGCGCATCCCGGAATACGAGAGTGCCTATCGCGTGCCAAATGACGGCCTCATTCGTACGTTCGACTCGTTTCGCCGCTCTGACGCTAATGGCTCTCCGCCCCCAAGCATGGCCATCGACTTTGGCCCCCAGCAAGAACAGATCATCATTTATCATATCCATCTCCCCGAGGACTTGAAGAACGAGAAGGTCCCCGGCACAACTGGCGTGGATACTGGCAAGCTCGCATATACCACGAAGGACGACGTGATCGCGACGTTGGACTCGTGGCTTAGGCTTATTCCGAAGGTGCAAGACGGACTTCGCAAGCAATACCCGCGCAAAGTCTATGACATTTCTTGCCACGTTGATTGCACGAACAGCAAACCCGCTCCAAGGATCAACGACTACACCAATGACGAGATTCATATCTACGTCACAACCATGTTTGAGCATCGTTTTGCTCCTCTGAATACTGATGAGATGGTGGAGGTTACCAATACTCACCGGCAGATGGTCGTCCGTGATCGAAGCCTACGCAGGGTGTACAGCTATCTCTATACGCGCGACAACACCGAGGTAGAGCAGATGGAGATCAATCTCAACGTCTACTACTATGCCGCTCTGCAAACGGATATCGACTATTCGGTATATGCGTCACGGCTTCGGGACCCGAACGTCAATAGGTCGGCGGTTGGTGTCCAGCAAATAGAACTTCCTAAGGACCCTCGTCTGAACGGAAACGAATTGACCGAGGAAGCTGCTGCCCAAATCTTGGGAATGCTTGGTCTTGTCGATTCTAACTACATGACACCACAACTAGCTGGCGTGCGGGCGATGTACGTTCCGACAAAAGCCGTCACCGTAATGACCGGGGCAGTCCCAACCGCCGACACGGCGTCGGTCAACCAGACGCAGCTTCAGGCAGACGCATACGGTGCCGAATGGAACCGCATGGTCAACTTCGACATGGTGGCCCTCGAAAACTTCACGGTGCGGGGTGATCCCAATTGGCTGTTCAGCTACAGCAACTCGTATGAACCCTTCGAGATAACTGGAGAAATCGGGCACACGCTGTCGTTCACCACGCCCACGATTTACATCCGTGTTTACCGCCCCAGCCAGACTGAATACATGGCGGATCATTCCAACCAGTCCATGACGCTGGATGGCGACCTGAGTGGTTTCTACCAGATCGTCACATGCACGCATAGCTTCTCTGGGGGGAAATTCACCAACAAACTTCAAGGTTATAGATTGGCAATCGCGTGAGTATTGATCGTACCTTCGGCATCACTGATCGACTGATCAGAACAAAAACCCACGTTGCGGAGCAGAGCAGCCCGCAGTACTACGGCCTTTACTGGGGTTTCGTCGTTGACGACTACGATGACCAGAACCACGGTCGATTGAAGGTCTATGTTAACGGTATATCTGGTGGCGAGACAACCCTTTCTGGTCTTTTCCCGGAAGGTCAGGAACCGGACACCGAGACCGCCATCTGGTGCTCGCCGCTCATGCCATCCTTCGGCTCCACGTTGTTCAACGATAATGCCTATGTTGATGAACCGATCTCCTTTGGCGTGGTGTCACCATCACCTCGCAAGGGTGATGCGGTTGCAGTCATGTTCCTACATGGGGACAATCGCGCTGTCTGGATCGGCAGTATCCCGTCGTTCCTTCGTTGCATGACGGTTCCGGGTCTTCCGGCCACCAAGATAGAGGGCGAGACCGATTTCCTCCCCGGCCATGAGCGATCTGCCGAAGACCCCAAGGCAACCACGCACAAGGCTGCTGGCGTTCTTGCGGACAACATTAAGAGCGCCGGTCTCGCGGGCGATCTCCACCGGGGAACTGGCATCAGCGGGATGACCCGCGAATCTCCCTCTCGTGTGTCTGGGTGGAAGACCCGAGGCAACCCAGCGGACGGCATGCCGGGGCACCAGCTTGTTTTCGACGATCTTCCAGAAACGCAGCACGTGCGGCTGCGGACATCGACCGGCCATCAGCTACTGCTGTCCGACACAGCCAAGTGCATCTACATTTCCACCGCGAAGGGGAACAGCCGGATCGAACTCTATGAGAACGGCGACATCGAAATCTTCGGTGAAGGTGATTTTTCGATTAACGCACGGAAAAACCTTAACCTGTCCGCCGGGGGCAACCTCAACATCGACGTAACCGGCAGCACCAATTTCAAGATTGGTGGCGACTTCAAGATGAAGGCGGCTGGCGCTTTCCACGCAAAGACCAATACCATGTTCGTGGAAACGGTTCAAGAGATGAACTTCAAGTCGGGCGGGAAGCTACGCCTTTCCAGCACCGATGAGATGCATGCCAAGAGCACTGCTCAAATGTTCCTCCAGTCGGGTGGAACGATGCACAAAAAATCGGGCGGATTCATCTACATGGATGCGGCCAGCAAGATTGAAAGCGCCGCCGGACTGGCATCGGAAGCAGTCGCATCGACCGCTGCCACGGAACCGACAACCGCTTCGTTGCCCGGCGCCAAGACCATGACTGATAGCCGCGCTGGCACTCAAGGCGCCGCCGTACAGACTGTCGTGTCCAAATTGCCGCAGAGAGAACCGTACGTTCGCGATGGCCGAGTGCTGGAAACCGCGCTGCGAGTTCCGGAGCATGGTGAACCCAGCCCGTTCGACTTCGATGAACACGAACTCATGGCTCAAGGAGCCGCTGGAATTCGCAAAGTCAGCATGACTGGAATTTCAAAGCCGGGGAATGGGGTCCCTAAGAACCCGGAGCAGGGCGATGTGATCGAGAATCGCAACGTGAAATATCTCGTGGTCCACGGTTCGGCTCATTCGGCCAACAGTGCGAACGTGACGCTCGCGGATATCGACAGCTTGCACCGAAGAACCGACAAGGTGGGGAACCGCTTGGCATACCACTACGTTATTAGAAGGAATGGTGTGGTGGAGTTTGGCGTTCCGACATCTCCTCAAGTCATTCACGGAAACCACACTGGCAAGGCGGACTACAACCGTATGTCGATTGGTATCTGCATGATCGGCGGGGGTAAGGCGGGCAACGTGAACATTGGTGAGGCCAACTACACGTCTGCCCAACTTACCTCCCTGCGGAGCCTGCTCGTGGACTTGCAAACGAAGTTCCCTTCGGTGAAGTACATCGTGGGTCACCGGGAGATCAAGCCATTGACTGCTTGCCCATCCTTCGACGTTCAGACTTGGTGGACAACGGGCTTGGTGGACGAAACCACACGATCACCCCTCAAGCCCACAAGGTGATCCTTATCGATAAACGACTTGAGCAGCTTGAGCACGTTGACTGACATCGTCCGTGCCTTCGTGTAAGGCAGAGAATTCTGTTCTGCGAACTCTTCGAGCGTCATCTCGTCCCCATCCATGTAGCGGGAGATGAACAGCTTCATCTCGATGGGGGACAGGTACGGGGCTACGGCTTTCGTCAGAGATTCACGGATGAGCGCCATGTTGGCCTGATCTTCGGGCGAACGACCCCCGAAAGGCCGGTCAAGGATGGTCTCCATGGAACAGCTCGCGGAGCGCAAGTCCTCGAAGGTGACGATCATGTCTTCGGTGGTCTTGAGCTTCTTGGCCAAGTCCGCGCGTTGCTCTCCGGTAAAAGGCGGGGATATGTTATTCTCTCGGCAGAAATTCGCCACGCCGAAGTAAATGCGCCGGGCGTTGCTGGACTGGGACAGCTTGATCCCCACGCCCGAGTTGTTCATCAGGTAAACGCGCAGCGAATCACGGATATAGAGCTTCGCCACCGGGGACAGCCGCTGGGAGCGGAACGGGTCGATCTTGTCGATGGCCATGAGCAGGCCGCAGCACGCCTCGGAGAACAAGTCGTCAAACGAGAAGTGGCGCTTGGCCGAGACCATGTTGTTGTACTTGGCCGCTTCCTTCTTTGCCAGCGGCATATAGTGGCGAAACAGCTTTTCCCGGCTTTTCTTGTCTTTGGACAGTGTTGAGTAGACCTGCATTAGCAGTTCGTATTCCTCGTCTGGTTGCAACATACGAACGTTAGATTTCATCCTAAATACTCCACAAGGATCATTAATGACTGACTATATAGGGTTCAGTTCGTTCACAGGTGCTGCCCCTCGCGACACGCGTTTGGTTGGGACTGACCTTGTGAAACAGGACTTGATTAATCATTTCAACACAGAACCGGGTCAGGTTCTCGGACGGCCTTCTTTTGGGTGCAGGCTGAGGCAACGGCTGGGTCAGCCGTTTGATGCCATTACGCGCACCGAGATCGAAAATGATGTGAAGGCCGTCTTTCAATACGACCCCAGAGTAGAGCTACTGGGGGTCGATATCCAAGTTACCGAAATTGCGCGCAGTTACAGCATCGCGTGCAGCATCCGCTACACAGGGACTGACCTTGCCGGTCTTTTCGAGTTCTTTGTGACGACCGATGGGGTTTCGTAGTGCGCCCGCCATCTGTCTCTATACTTAAGACACTTCTGGACAGCCGTCAACCGTTGACGTGGCGTATTTGGGTTGACGATGACCCGCGCCCTGCTTTCGAGATCAAGAAGTTCAACACCGAAAGCGCCGTTATCTACCCCATTGAAAACAAACAGAATATTATCTCTGAGCGACTGGTCATTACCAGTGAGGAGGCCTTTGTCGCCGCTCTCGAACTGCTCGAAACGGCGTTCAATATCAACACAACAATGTCTGGTCCCGTAAAATGACATCAACCTCACGTCAAAATACCCTGTTCGTAGCCGAAGATTGGAAGCTGATTTATGACCAGCTCAGCTCCGTGGACTTTACTGCCTTGGACTTCCAGTCCTTGCGGACGAACATCTATGAAAACATCCGCGCGACCTATCCCGAGGACTACAATGACTGGATCGGTTCTAGCGAATTCATCATCAAGATGGACACCCTGATCTATCTTGCCCAAGTCCTCGCCTATCGCTTTGACCTGAATGCGCGGGAAAACTACCTCTCAACCGCTGAGCGCCGTGATTCCATTCTGAAACTGGCCTATAACATCGCGTATTCAGTATCGCGTGTCCAAGGCGCCACAGGTCTGGTGCGTATCCGGGCTATCCGGACCAGTCAGCAGGTGCTCGATCTCGACGAAAACCCAATTCGCGGTGACGTGGTCTGGAACGACCCCACCGACCCGGATTGGTACGACAAGTGGCTGGCAGTCCTGAATGCGGCATTTGACGCCCGTTCCAAGTGGGGAAGTCCTATCCGGAAATACTCCGGTGCGCAGGACACCGCGCAAATGTACCGCCTCAACAGCCCGAGTCCGGCCAATGGCGTATACGCTTTCAGCGCAAAGGCGCCGTCTGCGTCAACCGCCAACCTGAACTTCGAGATTTACAACGGCATCCTAGATGAAGTGACGGGAACGCTGTCCGAAGACGTGCCAGATCGTTTCTCCAGCTTCCACATGCTGTACAAGAACGACGGGATTGGCTTTGCGTCAACCGGGACCGGCTTCTATCTGCCAATCAAACAAGGGGATATCGGCTTCCGGATTGTAGAATTCGCGAATCCCGTCCCGAATTCCACCATCGACGTTAATGCGCGGAACATTGGTTCAGACGTCTGGGTCGCACAGGTTGATGATAACAACGACGTCATCGCCCGTTGGACGAAGCTGGACAGCCTCCAGAACATCTCGCTCGGCTACCAGCCCGAAGCCTCCGACAAGACCGTTTTCGAGGTAATCACCAAGGAAAACGACCAGATCACCATCCGGTTTGGCGATGGCAAGTTCGGCAAGATTCCGTCTGGGCGTTTCATCGTCTGGTACCGCACCTGCTCACCCACCCCGTACGTCATCCGCACAAGAGACATTCAGAATCAATCGGTTAGCATCCCTTACGTATCGGAAGGGAACATCCACCAGCTCACGGTGACGTTCGCGCTGGAAGAGCCGCTGTCGAATGCCGCTGCGTCAGAGACTGCGGATCAGATCAAGGAACGGGCGAGCGCGCTTTACGCCACTCAGAACCGCATGACCTCCGCTGCGGACTACAACACGTTCCCACTTTCGGATTCCACCATCCTGAAGATCAAGGCGCTGAACCGCACCTTCGCCGGTCACGGCAAGGCGCTGCCCGCCAACGATCCGACCGGAACCTACAAAAATGTAATCTTCACCGGCACGGACGGTCGCCTGTACCGGCACGTCGCGACCGACACGGAGCGGCACACGTGGAAGCCAACCACCGAATCCGTTTCCACCTTCATTGCCGATAGCATAGCACCGGGCATCGCGTCTGAGGAAACCGCCTTGCTTTACTATGCCTACTACCCGATGCTTACCGTGGATGGGGTGATCTGGACCAAGACTGACACCGTGGGCACCGCTGCCTATGGCAAGATCAACCAGCCGACGACTGTGTATCCGTTGAACCAGTTGAACAAGAACTCGCTGCTGCGCTTCCAAGGCGGAACCCTGTCTCGCCTCAGCGAAGTCGTGGACAACACCAATGGCATCATCGACGACTCCTTCCGTCTCAAGCTCGATCCGGGCTTCGAGTTCGACTACATCACTGGCGTGCTACCTGCGATCCGCCGTGCATTCAACGATGACGAAAAGGCCAACATCGCCCAGAACGTCATCGAACGTCGCTCATTCGGCCTGCGCTGGAATGCGACCAGTTCCGAATGGATTGTCGTTCGCTCCGAAAATCTCAATACGGTTGGTGACTTCTCGCTCGCCAACACGGGGGATGCTTCCAACACTCACGCGGATGCAAGCTGGTTCATGTACATGGAGTACGTGAACCAAGTCGGCGGAGAAGATCAGTGGGACATTCGTTCACGCGGACTTCGTATCGAATTCGAAAGCGCGGGCGAAGTTGAGTTCTTCCACTCGACACGGCAGAAGGTGATCCACCCTACCACGGGCCGGGTTGTCCAAGACACGCTCGTTCTTACTAGCGACAACGAAGCAAAGAATTCGCTCCCACGTCGTTCGGTCAAGACCTCGCTGGTTCGGGATCGTCTTAGCGGACGGGCTCTCATTACTGGTGACGGCGTGACCACGCGCTTCCGTACATCATTGCCGGTGGCCAGTGCGGAGAACGTATTCCTCACAGATACCAACGGTGTTCTTCTGCCACGCGGGGACTGGTCCATTGGCTCGTCACAGGGCTTGCTGGAAATCATCTTCTCGGTGGCGCCGGATGACGGCAACT
The DNA here is from genome assembly GCA_032273045.1 of Chloridella minuta. NCBI lineage: Eukaryota > Xanthophyceae > Mischococcales > Pleurochloridaceae > Chloridella > Chloridella minuta. Next base: position 24,101 of record JAUKPQ010043606.1, on the reverse strand, counting down.
TCTACTTTGCGGCAGTGGACCCGCGTCGGGTCTACCTGACCCCCACCCGGCAGACGTTCGTCGGCAACGGCATTGACAACGTGTACAGCTTGGGTGCGCAGTTCGTCGCTCCGGAGAACACCTTCGTGTTCAACGACGGTGCGCTGCTAGCACCCTACCACCAATACTCCACGTTCCAGACTGCGGCGGACACTCGCCTGCGTGTGGGAACTGCTGCCGCCACAGGCAACCCGGTGGTGGTCTACAGCTTGGCTGGTGGCGATCCGTGCTGGTCCAGCATCACGCATGTGGGTGACGGCGACGAGACGCGCTTCGCCCTCACCATGAAATCCTTCTTCGTGATGGTGTTCATCAACGGCGTCAGAACGTGGGACTTCGAAATCGACGACGGCGTCGTAAACAGCGATTTCATTGAGTTTGCGACACCCCCCGCCGCAAATGCGATCATCCACGTGCGCGCCCTTTACCGCAGTGACTTGGCGTTGGTCGAAGAAGTTGAACTGACGGCGACTGATGGGCAGACGTCCATCAACATCCCATTCGACAATGCTGCTGGCTCGCGCCTGATGGTCTGGATCGACGGTGAATACCTGTCTGACATGTCATACGACGATGCGCTCGATGACGTGTTCCTGACCACCGCTCTTACCGGCGAGGAACAAATCGTTCTCACGCACATTACTGTAGCGACCAGCATGTCCATGTCGTACTCGCTCGTGGAGAATGCTGAGCAAGATGCAGTTCCCGAGTTGCTGAAAACGGATCAAGCGTTGCTGGTGTACGAAGCTCTCACCCACGCCGATGGTTATCCCAACACACGCGGTCTTCGTGTGACCAACATCGACGAAGACAACAGCGGAGACGCGGACAACCCGTTCTTCTTCGAGAATTTCGTGATTGCTGATGGGCAGTCGGACTTGGTCTTGTGGGTGCGCGGCGTCGAGAACGGCTTCGATGTGTGGAAGCCTATCAACGAAAACACGGTGCCCCGTGGCACATCCCATTCTCCGAAGTATCAGTACGAAGAGGGCGACAGCCTGACATCTGATATCGCCATCGGGTCGATTCATTACGACACCAGAAACGATACTTGGTATGTGGCTGATGAGAACAACGGATACTGGCTGGAAGCGCCGGACCAGACACTCTATCGGCACCGCATTGGCCGGGACAACTTGAAGTTCCGCTGGGAACACTACGCAGATGTTGATCGCACCATCGACCCGAGCCCGTCGAATATCATCGATATGTTCGTCTTGACCAGCCAGTACGACACAGCAGTACGTGAGTGGATCGAGTCTGGAACGGGTGAACCGCCTGCGCCGGAGACTGGATCGCAACTTCGTCAGGCCTACGGGCGGATGGAGAACTTCAAGATGATCTCCGATGCCATCATCTGGAAACCTGCTCGATACAAGTTCCTGTTCGGCGCAAAGGCTGAGCCTGCGTATCGCGGCAAGTTCCTGATCATCAAGGCTCCGGGAAGCATTCTTCCAGACACGGACCTGAAGCTGCGGGTGCTGAGCGTAATCGATACCTTCTTCAACGCAGAGCTATGGGACTTCGGGGATAGCTTCTACTACACGCAGCTATCGGCCTTCATTCACCAGATGCTGCCGAGCGACATCCACAGCGTTGTCATCGTGTCAGATTCCGGCGAAGAATTCGGTCACCTCTTCCAGTCGCGTTGCCAGTCGGACGAAATCTTTATTTCAACCGCCACCGTTGACGATCTGGAAGTCGTGAACACCTTCACTCGGGAACTTCTGTACCGCTCGTAGAAAAGACCGGTATTTCAACCAATAGTCGAGCGCGTCTACAACCGCTCGACTATTGCCATCTTTCGGCTACACTTGGTCCCACTGCAAAAAAGTTTGCGTTAACCACTTTTGAGGTGTTGCAATGGTTCAAGAAGAGAGTATGTAGAGGTTCAAGGACTTACGGGATCAGACCCGGTGTCCGGTGTAACCAACCAGAAGGCGACGGGGTTCTACTCCCCATCGAAAGTTCAGCGTATGACTTCAACCACCATCGACATCTCCAGCCGCCGCACACAACTTGTCGGCGTCGCCGTTTCAGCCCTCCGCCAAGTTTCCGAAGCAGGCGCCGACTGGAACGAATTCCTCAACATCCTCACTGATCTCCAGCGGATTGTTGCTTCGGAAGGCCAGTTCACGCCAGTCAGCGCGACAACCAGCGCACCGACCACCGCGTCAACCAGCGCACCGACCACCCAGCGCGGCAACAAGAAACCGATGGTTTCCGTCGAACAGAGCATTCAAGAGAACTACCTTGTCTGCCTCGAAGATGGCCGCAAGCTGAAGACGCTGAAGCGCCACCTCTTCAAGAAGTTCGGCATGACCCCCGACGACTACCGCGCGAAGTGGGACCTTCCGGCCAGCTATCCGATGGTCGCCCCGAACTACTCCAAGCAACGCTCGGAGATGGCACTCAAGATGGGCCTCGGCTCGGCCCGCAAAGCCGCCAACGACGTCACCGCCAACGACGTCACCGCCCCAGCCGCCAATGACACGACTGCTCCGGTGGAAGCCAAGGCAGTCCGGGCTCCTCGCAAAGCTCGCACGGAAACTCCGGCACCGGCCCCTACCGCCGAAGCCACGGCTCCGTCGAACGACGTCATCAATCTGACGCCGAAGTCTGCCCCTGTCGAACAGGTGTCTCCCGCACCAGCCCCCGCCGCAGCACCCATCCCTGCGTCGAGTGTTGAGGATCAATGGTACGGGCGTATTCCGGTCCAAGGCCGTCCTGCGACGTTCCGGGGTCTCCCTCTTCCGCAGCCGATCATCGACATGATGGCGAAGAACGACATGGCTATCACCTTGAACAACGTGGTGAAGATCACTGTCGAGGGCGACCAGATTTACTGCCTCGAAGACGGCGAGCCGGTGACGCTGCTCAAGCGGAAGATCAAGGAATTCGGCATGGCGCCGGATACCTACATCCAGAAATGGGGTCTCCCGAAGGACTACCCGATGGCTCCGCAGGAGTATCGCGATCTCCGTTCTCAGATCGCGCAGAAGACCCACGCGCCGAAACCTACGGCGTCAAGCGCTCCTGATGCTACCAAGGAACGTGTGGCCGAAACGGTCGCCTAAGTCGGCACCAAACGCCTAAACCAAAAACAGCGGCCCTGTAACGGGGCCGCTGTTTCTGCATCTATACTTCAGTCCGTAGTCTAGCAGTGCGACCAAGCCATGAGCTTCTGCACCGCATCACATACATCACCCATCAGTTTCTGAGCAATTACTTGATCGGTGGCGCCTTGTTGCACCTGCACCTGATCCGCCACATAAGGCGTTACAGGGGCTTGCGCGGGTGCGGGCATAGTCGGTGCTTGGGTCGGCATCACCTGCGGGATGATACCACCTGCGGCCTGAACAGGCGCTGGCGCGGGGGCTGGCATCGGAGCGGCTGGCATGGGCATCGGGGGAGCAGGCGTCGCCGGGGCAGGATGGCCACCGGTTGCGCCTTGTTCAGCACCAGCCGGGTACAGCACAAAGCGGAATGTGCCATCACCAGCCGGAGCAATCCAACCTTGGATCGCCATCTTGCCAGTATTCAAATCGATAGGCTCGGCGCCAGCGGGTGGTGTCTTTGCCTGATCGAATGTCTGGTCTTCGAAGGAGTCCACGCCACCTTCGCCTTGCGCGCTGTTGGCTGAGTCGGTTTTCTTTTCTGCTGGCTGTTCATTACTAGCCCCGAACTCATTGCTGTCATCGCCACCATCATCCGACTCATCGGTGTCTTCCGAAGCGTCGTCTGCTTCATCACCCGGAGCAGGTGAAGCGGGTGCTCCACCGCCGCCACCCATTGCCGCGAAGGCGGTGCCACCAGAGGGTTTAGCCTCTGGTGCAGCGTCTGCTTTGGCTGGCGCGTCGGTGTCCGCCTTTTCTTCTTTTTCTTCTTCGGCCTCACGAAGCTTGCGAGCTTTGTTGACGACCTTGGACACGCTTGGAGCGATGTCGCTTTCGATCAGGACACGAGTTGCATTAAACATAGGTGTTAGTCCCACTTCTTACGACGGGTGTATTTGTTGGTCACGTTCTCGTGGATACGTGTGTAAAACTCCGTACGGTCATCTCCGTCACGGCTTGCCGATGGCTTGACCGACTTACCAAGTTCGGTGCAGATGTCACGGAGCAGCTTGCGCTGAGTGACCGCCATCTTCCAGTTGTCGTCGTCGCGTGCCGGATCAGACATCGCCATGATGACGTTCTGAACTGCAAGCAGAAGAGCTTCGATGCATTCGTCGAAGGTGGCCTTGACCTCTTCAACGGTTTGAACCTCGACGGCTTCCGATGGCTGGAGATTGAGTTCTTCGGCCAGAATGGCAGCACGTTCCGCAAGCTCGGACACCGGGGTCGGTGCGATCTCAGCGACCACGTGTTCCGGGAACAGTTCGACTACCGGAGCAGGCGTATCCACGACTGGCGCTGGCGGTTCAACGGGAGCCGGGGCTTCCTGAACTACTTCAACCGGAGCTTCGACGACTGGTGTCTCAACAACAGGCGTCACTTCGACGACTGGGGTTTCGACCACAGGTGCTTCTTCAATTGGCGGAGCCGATCCAGCCGGGAACGGCTCGGGTGATACCCAAGGCCCTGCTTCGACGGGAACTTCCGGCACAACTTCCACAGGAGTTTCAACCACAGGTGCTTCCACCGGAGTTTCAACGACGGGAGCAGGCGCTTCAACAACCACTTCCGGAACTACTTCCGGCACTGGCTCAACCGGGGCTTCGACTGGTGTCTCAACCACAGGCGTCGGCTCGACCACGGGGGCCTCTTCGACAACCGGTGTCTCGATCACGGCAGGCGCTTCGACTGGTGCTTCCGAACCAGCCGGGAATGGTTCCGGGGATACCCACGGAACTTCTTCGACTGGTGCTTCGACCACGGGCGCTTCGGCCACAGGTGTTTCAACAACCGGGGCAGGCTCTTCAGCAACCACTTCCGGAACAACTTCTGGCGTCGGTTCGATGACAGGCTCTTCAACGACTGGCGGTGATTCCGGGGTTACCGGAATTTCCTCTGCTGGCGTTTCGACAACCGGTGTCTCTTCAACAACGGGTGCCGGAGCCGATTCTTCCACCACCGGGGTTTCAGCAACAACTTCTGGTGCTGGCGCCTCTACCGGTACTTCGGGTTGATCGACTGGAACTTCATCAACCACGGGTGCTTCGACTGGCGCTTCCACGACAGGCTCTGGCGTTGGTTCAACGGCTGGAGCCGGTTCTTCAGATGCGACAGGGTCTGCTGGCGCTGGCTCGGCAGCGGGAACCTCGACTTCCACTGGGGCAGGATTGACTGCTTCCACAGGAGTTTCGGCTGGCGGCTCATCAACCACAACTGGCTCGGACGGTCCCGGTTCAGATGCTTCAACCGGAGCCTCAACCGCAGGTCCATCAACTGGTACTGGATCAGCAACTGGCGGCTCGCTCGGAGGTTCGACAGCGGGTGCGGGTTCTTCGACGACTGGTTGTTCATTTACGATTTCAACCGGCGCTTCCGGTTCGATTGGCGCTTCGACAACCGGCTCTTCGGCTGGGGCTTCCGCCACAACTTCGGGTGCTGGTGTCTCTACGACTGGTGTCTCTTCAGCCGGTGCTTCTACAACGACTTCGGGTGCTGGTTCAACTGGGGCTTCTGCGATTACCTCAGGGGCAGGCGCTTCTTCAACCACTGTTTCGGCTGGGGCTGGAGCCTCGACCGGAGTGCTTTCAACAGGAGCTGGTTCCACAGGCGCTGCGGGACTCTCGACGACTTCCGGGGCAGCTTCAACAGGGGCCTCGACTGGCGCCGCATCAACCACAGGTTCTGCTGCGGGTGCTTCAACGACTGGTTCTTCGCTCGCAACAGGATCGACTGGTGCCGCTTCAGGTTCCGGAGTTGGTTCACTGGAAGGTGTCTCCGCTACGACTTCTTCGACTACCGGTGCAGCTTCTTCGAGTGCGGGTGCTTCGACGGCTGGTTCGGCTGGGGCTTCCGCCACAACTTCTTCAACTGCCGGAGCTTCGACAACAGGGTCGGCGGCGGGTTCGTCAACCGTTCCCACCGGGTCAGCAGGCGCAGGTACTTCTTCTGCGACGACTTCCGGGGCAGCTTCGACTGGGGCTTCGGCAGGAGGGGCTTCTTCGGCAACTGGTGTCTCCGGTGTAGCCTCGACTGCTGGAGCTTCTACCACGACTTCGGGGGTCGGTTCAACCGGTGCTTCGGCAACGACGGGCGCTTCTACCACCGGATCGGCAGCAGGAAGTTCCGCTTCTGGGGCCGGAGCCGCGCTTTCAACAGGTTGAGCGTCCGCTGGCGCTGGTTCCACTGGTGGAACAGGCGCTTCTTCTGAAAGTACGGGATCGCTAACTGGAGCGGCCTCGGGTACGGCGACATCAACCACAACTTCTGGCGCAGGCTCGGCTGCGGCAGGTTCATCTGCTGGAGCCGCAGCTTCAACCGGAGCAACTGGGCTTTCTTCTGCTGCTGGAGCAGGGTCAACGGCTGGGGCTTCGGCAGGAGGAGCTTCATTGACGATTTCCGGTTCAAGTGGGGCTGGCTCGGGAAGTGGAACTGATGCCACGTCTTCTTCGATGACTGGTGCTGGCTCAGGCGTTGCTTCAGCAACGACTTCGGGAGCAGGAGCTTCAACTGGAGCTGCTACTGGAGTTTCTTCGACAGGAGCCGGGTCTACCGCCTCTACCGGTGTGGTTTCTACAGGATTGTCTGGCATAGACGGTAATTCCCCTTTATGGAGTAAAGATGCCGTCTATTTACCGGGATTGTGTATTCGTCAGTCTAATAGGCTCTCAACCAGTGACGTATAGTCAAACGGGTCATTTTCGGGATCGTCTTCCTCGGCAAATACGCCTGTCATGTGATTGCGGTTGAGCTTGCCGGACGGGCTCAGGAAGGAGAAAAGGTCATCCTGATTGTCGAGCATGAACGCGGTGGGTTTGAAGACGCCGTTGAACATCATGACATCGATATGGATGATATCGCTCTGGTAACGAATGCCTTGTTCAACGAAACGAAACTGGAGGAAGCTCTTGGCGTCCCGGAGCGCCCACGAATCAACTTGAAGGATATGGGATGAGTGGTTCAGAACACCCCTGACGATCTTGTATCGATACGTCAGGTACTGCACATACTCGATGCCTTGACCAACACGAGCTTCATACGCACGCTTTGGTATTGAGCCCGTCTCTATGCCATGACGTACCGCTTCACACTCGAAGTTCAGCTCATCCAGCGTGACCCCGAATTCATCCGGGTGTTTCTTCACGTAACCGTTATGACCGTCACTTCCGAGCCACGGAAACTCAATATAAGTGCCGGTTTCGGGGAGGAAGAAGAACCCGTAGACCCCGTCATGCAAACTTTTCTCGGGCTTGGTGCGATACATTTTCGGGGCGTCTTCTGTAAATACCCCGTTATTTACAGGTGTGTGGCAGTATAGTTAATCTTTAACCTTTCTTACCTATGAGTAATTTTCACCCTATTCATGGCCATATTGGTCTAGGTTGAAATGAAGGGTTGTCGCACTCGCCTACCCATTGTATAACTCGCGCAACGAACAACTAGGAGAACACGATGATCCGCGCCCTACTAGCATTCGTCATGGCGGCAATGTCACTGACGGTCGTCAATTTCGGAGCCTTCGCAGCCAACGCCGTGAAAGGCGTTGTGACGCCGGAATATGTCACGACCAATAACCGGCTGATGCAGCGCTATACCGAGAGCGACACCTATCTGGCGGAGCTTGATCTCGCAACACAGCAGCAAATCCTGTGCATGGCCCTCAACATGTACCACGAAGCCCGTGGCTCGACAGTTGAGGACCAGATCATGATCGGCCACATTGTGCTGAACCGCACGGGTGACGGGCGCTGGAGGCCTTCGGCGTGCGAAGTCGTGTGGCAGCAAAGCCGCAAGGGCGCCCAGTTCTCGTGGACCAAGGATGGTCGCAGCGACATGCCCCATGAACAGGCGGCGTGGGATCGTGCCAAAGCGGTGGCGTACAACGTCTGGTATGGCCTGTACGACGACGAGTCGGATGGTCGCACCCACTACTACGCCATCAATATCAGCAAGAAACCACGCTGGGACGCCCTTGCCACCGACAAGATCGAAGTCGGCAAGCACGTCTTCATGAAGGTATAAAGTCGCGATTTCCGGGCTGATAACCGGCCCGGAAATCGCTTCGACTAAATAGTCGCATGGACCACATCAAACGCCGGATTTTTGAATCCCTCAACGCCTCCGAAGAAACAGTTCTCGGTCAGGGCAACAAATCTCGTATCACCACCGACCCCGAAGACGATTCCGTCGTCAACGTCACCACCCAAGACGGCACATCGGCCCGTGTTGCTGTTGCGGACATGACAGATCATATGGCCCGGATCAACGGCATCCCCAGCGGCCCGGCGCGTCAGGCCGAGATTGACAAGCTGGTTGGACCCTACACCAAGACCAAGCCGGGTTCGGGTAATGGTCTTTCCGGAACCACGCCTATTGGCGAAGCCGCAAAGCGTAAAGCCGATATCCAGAACGAGCTTCACGGCCTGTTCGAAGGCAGCACCCCCGCCAAGGACAAGGGTACGGTACGAGCATCGCTGGTGCATGCCGATCTCGTCCTGATCGAATGCAACCGCAAGACGGTGTACGAAACACTGGTTACAGAAGCAGTTGTGGAGACGCCGAACCCGGTGTCCTTCTCCTTCTACGTCAGCCGGATGAATGCTCCGGTTATCGCAGAGGCCATCAAACGCCACGGCATCCGGATTAAGAACGGCATCCGCAAGATCGCGGAACGTAAAGAAGCCAGCTCCGTCCGTATCTAACCGCCGACTTCGGTGATCTGGACTACCATTCAAGGATGGTCCAGTTCACGAAGAAGCAACTAATCTACTACCTTACCCCAGACGGCTACGTCCGCTCTGCCAGAATCGACGAACTCGTGCTCAACGAGGACGGGAAGCTGCTTGGGTATATTGCGAAGACGAAGCACGGCGTGACGGTCCAGAGTAACGAGACCGCGTTCTACGACAACAAGATTCACGCCTACAAGCACATTCAGGCAAATGCCAATCGATGGATTGACACCCATACCACCGAGCTGCGAAAATGGCGGGTGATGCGTGATCGTGCCGATGACGCTCTCAAACGCCTTGGTGGATGATGGGCTACTCGCAGAAGACGCATCTCGTGTTCGGTTATCTTCTGCGTGCTGATATCGGTAACGAGTTGACGCTGGTCATCCCGGATGAACCCGAAGAGTACCGTGGGTCGAATCGAGAGAGAACCGTAGAACTCATTGAATTAATGGCCAAGCATGACTTAAAACTCATCTCTGCCAACGTCGATGATACTTTCTTCTATCTTGGCCGGGTGCTTGCCGTGTCTGAGGATGCGCGCTGGGAAGTCCCCGAAGTCAACGGGTCATGGACGCTTGCTCATCTATCCAATCAGGATGAGGAAGTGCGGGATGCAATAGGGGAGATTGCGGCCCTCCTGCCTGATCCCAAATGGGATGATCCACCGCTGCTACATATTTTTCTCCAGATACAGTGAATAGGCATACCTCCACCTCAATCCTAACGAGGTTGAAGTATGTTCATCGTATTTGAAGGCATCGACGGTTCCGGCAAGACCACCCAAGTGACGCGGTTGGTCGAACACTTCCAAGAGAACGGGCACGACGTCGTCCACTGCCGTGATCCGGGTTCGACGCCCATTGGCTGGGCCGTTCGTGAAGTGCTCCAGAACAAGGAACTCTCTCCGTCACCCGAGACCGACCTTCTGCTCTATACGGCATGTCGCGTAGAACTATGGTCGAAGATCATCCAGCCAGCCCTTGAAGCCGGTAAGATCGTCGTCTGTGATCGTTTCGTGGACTCGACGTTCGCCTATCAGATCAGAGGCAAATGCCGGGAGCAGCACGAGGAAACGATGTTCCTGCTCCACGACCTGTACATCGGCGCCTACCCGGACCTGACCATCCTGATCGATGTGCCGGTCGAAGTTGCAGCCCAGCGTCTGGCGTTGCGGAATGAAGAGAAGACCCGCTTCGAGAGCTACAACTCCGCATTCTTCGACCGGGTTCGCAATGGTTATCTGGAAGCCGCTGCCAACGCCGGGCCTGACAATTATATCGTGGTCGATGGACAGGATGCCGAAGAAGCAGTGTTCAACCAGATCGTGGACGGAATGCAAAAGCTGGCCGAACCACAGGCGGCTTAGACTACGTCAACGAAGTCGGAGCGGTTTGGCTCAACCGGCCAGACCACTTCACTAGGCGAGGCGAACTCATTGGTGATATTGAAGAGTGCTTGACGATACGCAAGCATTGCTTCGATATACGCCGGGGGTTCCCGGCTCACGCGCGCAGTATGTGTTTCTACCCAGTCAGTTTGTGCTAACAACGGTCTGCGCATGGCGCGGATTTCGTCCCAGCTCACCTCAACTACGACCGGAAAATATTCACGCTCCAGATCAACGAGACACCAGTCACACGGGCCAGAAGCCCGATGGGCGAACTCTGGTTTCATATGTCCACAGACGGGATGAGGTTTGTATGTCATTACGCGTTCCTCGGGAAAACAGTAATCTTCACAGATTCACCATTAGGTGTGGCGGAGCGTTCGCTTGAGACCGTTTGCACTGTGTACCCTACGGATGTAAGGTCCAACCCGATAATGTCCGAGCCGGGTACAACTGAAACACCAAACTCGTATCCGCCGTGCTGACCTATCGTACTACCCCATGATATTGGGACCGTATAATCAAAGGACTGATATCCACCAAATCCCTCGCCCCCAAACATCGCAACGTAAATATGTGGTCCCTCGGTCCACCCGCTTCCACTGTTAAACCACGTGCTAACGTATCCTTCTCCGTAGGAGATAAAGTACCCCGGACCACCTTCACCCCCCTGAAACTCAGAGTTGACGTAAAGACTTCCGGTTACGCGAAAGTTATAGACACCGTCGTATGCATCTGCGCTATTGCTTTTGGCCATAACTCTGGCTGGATTTGCGCCACCGCCCACGGCGTCGCCCGTATCGAGTACCGCACCAGACGAGGCTGGTGCGGTAATCTTCGCACGAACGACTGCGCCTGTCGGGGTGACGCTATTCAGCGTAACGTTGTACTGCTCCCCCGCTGTCAGCGGAGCTAGACCGCTGGTATCGAGTGAATATTCTGGGATAGTCCCCAGAGAAGCCCCGTTGTACCATGTGATCGCCTGACCATCAGAAGCCGTCTTTTTAATGGACTGAAGGGCCACGGCCACACGCGCGGTACCACCCACGGTGATGGACCCACCGACGCTCAAGTCGCCGTAGATGGTCATGTTACCGCCGACCAACTCCATGGCTTTAATAGGGGTGGTGCCAGCGAAATTGTTTACGTAGAAGCGATCAGCGGCAAAACCGATTAGGGAACCACCGTATCCCGCCCGCATTTGCATAACGGCGTTGGTGCTGCCCGGAACACCGCCGACGACCTGTTCAAAGAACACAGCGCCGTCCGCAGCGATTGCCCCATCGACCTCAGCCGCCGACGCGGGGCGAAGGGCGCAACGATGCCAAGTGATGTTGTTCGCGTTAGCAATACCCGGCACTCCTCCGGAGAACCCCTGCCAGTGTGCCATGGCGTAAATATTGAACAGGTTCGTAGCGGCAGTGATATTGATCAGCTTGCGGTAGCGGTAAAGCGTACCAGCCGCACCCGTACCCGGCGCCGAACCGGTGACGGTAGGTTCAGTTGTGAATTGGAAGACGTTAGACCCCAGACTGTAGTCGGTGGCTCCCCAAAGCATCAATACACCAGCGCCGGTCAGCGCGCCGCTATTCAGCGTGATATCGACTTCAAGAACGTGCCATCCCTGTGTCATTCTACCATTGAGAGCTTGCACAGTGCCGACTTCCGTAGCAGACGGCGCGTTCATCACCATGGAGTAGAGCTGTGGCGCTATACCGGACGCACGTGAGATAAAGGTGCTTCCTGCCCATACGGACCAATAGTCGGGTGCGCCCGGTGAAGTATTGTAAACGCTGAACGTGCTGTTCTTCGTGATATACCCGAAAGTAGCCTGCGTCTGGTCGATGATCGCGGTATTCGCAGCACCGATGGCGTTGTTCGTATTGGTTTCAAAGTAACCGTAAGACGCGCTGGTGCCCGACTGGAGCATGACGTTTCCAGCGGCGTCCCTCAGACGGAGACCATAGTCACCAGCCGTTCCCGACAGGCGACCCAGTTCAACACGATCATAGGTACCGTCGTTGACCGAGATTTTGGTGGTTGCTGTCAGCGCACCAGTTGCGATACGGTCAGCGCCCATCGATCCGAGCACGACCAAGTTACCGTCGATGACTTGGACCACGGTGATCCACGCCGAGCCGTTCCATGTGCGGGTCTGCGAGAAGCCCGATCCGGAGATCGTCACGACATCGTTCAAAACCTTAACGAGGCCCGCAGCAGTAATCGCGGAGTTAGCAGTTGCATCCGACCACGACGTGCCCGACGCGTAGAACTGCTTCGAGCCACGCTCACCGTTAGAACCGGGCGATCCGTTCGTGCCGTCCTGCAAATACAGAGTCGCAGTTGACCATTCGGTATAGGCAATAGTATCCGTTGCAGTATTCGATGCCGCTACCGCTTGAATTGCCCAAACCGGGTTGCCGTTAGCGGCGGGAACACTTAATGTCCAGCCCGAAGGGACGCCCGTCAATGCGCCAGTGGCAAAGGTGAAGGTGGCGGTTCCATCGCCAACGACCGGTTGTGCTGGTTGCGATGCAGCGCGCCGGAAGAGACGAACTACTTCAACGCTCGTGCCGTTTGTACCGGGCGAACCCGGTGAACCGTTGGTACCGTCCTGCACATACAGTACGGGGGCAGACCATTCACCGAATGCAATAGTGTCGGTGGTAGTGGTCGAAATTGCCGCAGCGTAAATCGCATAGAGCGGTTGACCGTTTGTGGCTGGGATTGTCTGCGACCAGCCCGCTGGTGGTGTGGACAGAACACCAGTCGCAAAGGTAAAGGTTGCTGTGCCAGATGACGGCGCTGCCGGTACCGATCCAGAGCGCTGGAATAGTGTAACCATCGCATTGTTGGCGCCAGCCGCACCGGGCGAACCGGGCGAACCATCCTGAACGAGCAGTACGGCGGTGGACCATTCACCGAATGCGATAGTGTCGGTAGCACTATTCGAGGCAGCAACGGCTTGAATGACATAGAGCGGCTGACCGTTGGATGCTGGGACTGCCTGCGTCCAACCAGAAGGCGGCGAAGCAAGAACCCCCGTTGAGAAGGTGTAAGTCGCGGTGCCGGTTGAAGGCTGCGCTGGTGCAGAAGCCGAGCGACGGTAAAGTGAGACCACCGCACTGTTCGTGCCAGCCGCGCCCCCCGCACCATTGGCGCCGTCCTGAACGAACAGAACAGGCGCGGACCATTCAGCAAATCCGATATTATCCGTTGTAGTATTCGAAGCAGCGGCGGCGTAGATGACGTACAGTGGGTTACCATCGACTGCTGGTGGTGCTTGCGTCCAACCCACAGGCGGAGATGCCAGAACACCAGTCGCAAAGGTGTAAGTTGCTGTGCCAGATGACGGCGCTGCCGGTGCGGTTGCCGAGCGACGGTAGAGGGTCACAACAGCGCTGTTCGTGCCTGCCGCACCGGGCGAACCGTCCACCCCGTCTTGCACGTAGAGAACCGCCGTAGACCATTCACCAAACGCAATAGCATCGGTTGCAGTATTCGAAGCAGCAACCGCTTGGATCACGTAAAGTGGTTGCCCGTTAACTGCCGGGATTGTCTGAGTCCAGCCAACAGGAATACTGCTCAGGAGGCCAGTTGAGAAAGTATACGTGGATGAGCCGCTGCTGGGCTGGGCTGGAGCAGACGCCGAGCGACGGTAAAGTGAAACCACCGCAGTATTTGTTCCAGCCGCACCAGTTCCGCCGGGCGCACCATCTTGGACATACAAGATAGGTGTGGACCATTCGGCAAAGCCGATAGTATCCGTCGCAGTGGTCGAGCTTGCCGCCGCATAGATTACGTACATCGGGTTGCCATCCGATGCAGGAATGGTCTGTCCCCAGCCAGAGGGCGGAGATGCCAGAACACCAGTCGCAAAGGTAAATGTCGAAGTGCCAGCGGACGGAGCCGCTGGCGCAGAAGCCGAGCGACGGTAAAGCGTCACAACCGCGTTGTTAGTACCGGCAGCACCGGTAGCGCCATCTTGAACGATGAGGACCGCAGTGGACCACTCGGCAAAGCCAATGGTGTCGGTAGCAGTATTCGATGCTGCTACCGCTTGGATCGTGTACAAAGGCTGTCCATTGGTGGCTGGGATTGCTTGTGTCCAGCCAGCGGGCGGAGACGCCAGCACACCCGACGAGAACGTATAGGTCGAGGTACCCGATGCAGGCTGAGCCGGAGCCGACGCCGAACGGCGATAGAGCGTGACCATGGCCGTGTTGGTGCCCGAGGTACCCGTGGCGCCGTCCTGCACGTAGAGAACAGGGTTCGACCATTCAGCAAACGGAATCGTATCCGTTGCGGTGGTCGAACTTGCCGCCGCGTAGATCACGTACAGCGGGTTGCCGTCAGATGCAGGGATCGCCTGTGACCAGCCCGCTGGTGGTGTGGACAGAACACCAGATGCGAAGGTAAAGGTTGCTGTGCCAGATGACGGTGCCGCTGGTGCAGACGCCGAACGTTGGTAGAGTGTCACAATAGCGCTGTTAACGCCCGCAGCACCGGTAGCGCCATCTTGGACGTACATGACTGCCGTAGACCACTCAGCAAAGCCGATGGTATCCGTTGCAGTATTCGATACTGCAACTGCTTGGATGACGTAGAGCGGCTGGCCATTCGAAGCAGGAATTGCTTGTGTCCAACCAGATGGCGGTGATGCCAGTGATCCCGACGAGAAGGTGTAGGTTGCAGTGCCGGTTGAAGGCTGAGCCGGAACTGTTGCCGAACGACGGTAAAGCGATACAACAGCGGTGTTTGTACCAGCGGCTCCGTTGACCCCGTCCTGCACGAAGAGCACAGGGGCGGACCATTCAGCAAAGCCGATGGTGTCCGTGCTCGTGTTGGAGCTTGCCGCAGCGTAGATCACATACAGCGGATTGCCGTCCGCTGCTGGGATTGCTTGTGTCCAGCCAGCGGGCGGGGTCGCCAACACGCCTGTCGAGAAGGTGTAAGTGGCGGTTCCTGATGACGGTGCAGCGGGAGCTGATGCCGAACGACGATACAGAGGCACGGCGGCTGTGTTGGTACCAGCCGTACCGGGGGCGCCGTTGACCCCGTCCTGCACATAAAGAACAGCGGTTGACCATTCGGCAAAGCCGATAGTGTCGGTGGTAGTATTAGATGCGGCAACCGCTTGGATAACATAAAGCGGATTACCATCGGTTGCCGGAACACCTTGCGTCCAGCCAGAAGGTGGGGTCGCCAACACGCCAGTCGAGAAAGTGTACGTTGAAGTGCCGGTTGAAGGCTGCGCTGGAGCAGAAGCCGAACGACGGTAAAGCGTAACAACGGCAGTATTGGTGCCAGCAACACCATTCACGCCGTCTTGGACGAACAGCACCGGGGACGACCATTCACCGAAGGCGATAGTATCCGTTGCGGTGTTCGAGCTGGCAGCGGCGTACATGACGTACAACGGGTTACCATTGACTGCGGGAACAGTTGCCGACCAGCCAGAAGGAGGAGAAGCCAGCGATCCCGAAGCAAAGGTGTATGTTGAAGTACCCGATACTGGAGCCGCCGGGGCAGACGCTGCGCGCTGATAGACAGGGACGACTGCGCTATTGGTACCGGTGACGCCATCCGCAACAAGTTTCGACGCGGTGGCCCATTCGGTGTAACCGATAGTATCCGTTGCAGTTGTCGATGCAGCAACCGCTTGGATAACATAAAGCGGATTACCATCGGTTGCAGGGACTGCTTGCGACCAGCCAGACGGAACACCCGTCAGGACACCTGTTGCGAATGTGTACGTGGCGGTGCCGTCGCCAACGACTGGCTGAGAGGGGGCAGTAGCCGAACGCTGGTAAAGCGTGACAACGGCGGTGTTCGTACCAGCCGTACCAGCAGCACCATCAACCATGAACTGAACGGGCGTTGACCACTCACCGAATGCGATAGTATCCGTCGCAGTGCTTGCACTTGCTGCCGCATAGATGGCGTAAAGCGCTTGACCGTTGACCGCCGGAATTGCTTGGGTCCAGCCAGACGGAGGAGACGTCAGCAATCCGGATGCGAAAGTATAAGTCGCCGTACCGGTTGTCGGCGCAGGTGGGGTACTTGCGGCACGCCGGTAGAGGGTTACGATAGCACTGTTGATACCAGCCGCGCCCGTTGCACCGTCTTGAACTTGGATTACCGCAGTTGACCATTCAGCAAAGCCGATTGTATCCGTGGTGTCGTTTGCCGCAGCGACGGCTTGGATAATGTAGAGCGGTTGTCCGTTGCTGGCCGGAATTGTTTGTGTCCAACCGGAAGGCGGGGTCGCCAACACACCAGTCGCGAAGGTATAAGTTGAGGTGCCGGATGACGGTTGAGCAGGTTGAGTGGCAGAGCGACGGTAAAGCGACACCACCGCAGAACTCATACCTGCGGCGCCAGCATTGCCGCCTGCGCCCGGCAGGCCGTCTTGAACATAAAGTACAGGCGAAGACCATTCGGCAAAGCCGATGATATCAGTTGCGCTAGACGAAGATGCCGTAGCGAAGATGGCGTAAAGCGGATTGCCGTCCGACGCTGGAACGGCTTGGGTCCAGCCAGCCGGTGGGCTGGTCAGGTTGCTTGTGGCAAACGTATAAGTCGCAGTTCCGGAAGAAGGAGCTGCTGGCGCGGTTGCCGAACGGCGATACAACGCCACAACCGCATTGTTCAAGCCAGAAGAACCACCCACGCCCTGACGTGCTTTGGAATACGTCGTAACTTGCGTGAAGGTCGGTTCGATGGAGTTGTCATACAGCGAGCCATCCGAGTAGAACTCGACGTCGTCGAAACGAACCGAGGCGTTCGCATTGGTATATCCAAGGTCTTGGATGGACGCGCTACCATCCGTCGCCACCATGTACACACGCACGAAGGACGTACCAGCCGTCAGGGTGAACGTATGATCAAACGTCTTCCAGATACCGCCGTAGTTCTGACTCACGAACCCTTGGTCGAAGAGTTTATGGCTGAGTGTCTTCGAGAACTGCGTTGAAATCAGTGTGCCCGAAGAGTCGTAGCAACGGAGTTCAGCAAAGGCGTCATCTTCCGCGAAGTAAGACTGTAGTCCCGAACCGGCGAACGACGACGGGGTGACGAGGGCCGCGCAATGAACTTTGCAACGAAGACGCAGGTTGGTGGCGTCTGTCACGCACAGTTTCTTACCGAGACGGAAGAAGCCCCCGAGGTGAGTTGCATCAGTCGGGCTGGTGCTAAGCGTGCCCCAGCTCAGTGAAGACTCGAAATTACTTTCTGTATCTACGGTTGCCGTATAGCCCACGTGGGTGTTGGCGTTGGTGCTGCCTTCGTATAGCCAGCCATACGGAGTGATGTTAACGACGCCAGCTACGCCCGACTCCAGACCAAGGTCGAAGAAGCGAGGAGTTGCCTTGGTGACAATTACGGGGACCGAAAGGGTTCCGCCATTTCCAGCCATTGCACTGATGCCAACGATAGGAGCAGTCAGGCCGGTGTTTTGCGTCACGCCCGTCGCCGTGACCGATCCAAACCGGAAAGTGTTCAAAGCACCAGACGTGCTATAGGTGAGCTGGGTGGTTCCCGCGTAAACCGAAATCGTGCTATTGCCGTCTGCGAACGCAACACCGGCCAGCAAGTTACCATCCACATCCGCCGCAAAGGTGTGGTTGGAGTTGCTTTGCACAACTGTGATGCTCAAGTCACCATCGGTACCACGTACCGATTTCGAGTAGTTGATCACGCGGTTTACCGTGATATCAACACCAGCCGGATCACGGTAGATGATCGGAACTGTGATCGTCGCTTGGTTCGACGTCATCGCCTTGGGGACAATGACATTGTTTGTGCGGGTGTAATTAATGTTAGACGCAACGATAGTGCCGAAGCGCCATGTGTCATTGGTCGTGGCGCCACTGTAGGTGACGAGGTTCAAACCACGGTACAGCGTGACAGTGCAGGCGCCATCGTCGTAATCTGGGATGGCTTCTTCGTCTGTCGCGTAGAAGGTATGAGCCTCGTTAGAGAGGAGCGGGGTGAGACCGGTATTACCATCGCGCAAACGGTTGAGCGTAATGCTGTCGGTGAATGTCGTCGGGGTTCCGTTGACGGTATCCGTCTTCGATACCGTCACTGTGACCAATTCGTTTGTCCCGAAGTTGGTAATGGTGATCTTACGGGTGTTCGCATCCACCGTCGTCAGGATACCAGACACGTTGGTGCCGTTCTGGTTGACCGCCGACCACGTCCATGGATCGGTCAGGTTGAAGCCCGTGGCAACCAAGCTGATTTCTTGGCTTGAGTTCTTTGCAACGTTGTCGCCATTGTATTCGAACACCAGAGACGTAGCATTCAGTACCACGCTACGCGCCTTCACACCAGCTTTACTACGGGAGTAAGACAAGACGCGCGTTATACTGGTGTCGATGCCCGCCGCATCACGGTAAGTTACCACGATGGTCGCCAGCGCAGCATCAGCCGTGAGAGCCGTTGGGGTGATTGTCCCGCCGGAGAATGTCGCCGTGAGGCCACTACCCGGCGTAAACGATGTAACGCGCCATGTGTTATTAGTCGGGGTTGCGTTGTACGTGACCAGTCCGAGACCACGATAGACGCTGACATCACAGGTTCCACCCGCGTAGCTGGAGATCACGCCGTTCTCATCAGCAACGAACGTGTGGTTCTCGTTCGAAAGAACCACGTCGAAAGCTTCGTCACCGTCCCGGACACGGTTGATGCTAACCGTGTCCGTCACGACTTGGTTGTTGTTGGCGTAAGTGTAGGCAGTTACGGATACTGTCGCCACTTCTGACGCACCGAAGTTGGCGATAGACAGGTCATAGTTGTTCAGCGATGGATAGGTCAGCGCCAACTCGGCGCCAGCCTGATCAACTGCACGCACGATGACGTCCGCGCTCGGGCGACCATCATCCACCCACACCGATACGTGATCGAGATAGGCTTGCTTGTCGTCCCGGTGGAGTCCCCGAGGAAGGTGATATAGTCGCCATCCAGCGCAGAACCCGCCGAAGCCGGAACCGCATAGGTGAATTCGAATGCCTGATACGTCTGAGTCAGGGTGAAGACACGCCAACCGCTGTTGGCGCCGCTTTCGTTGGTAACGTAAGCGCAAGCCACAGACGGGCTGTTGTTTGGGGATACCGCAGCGCGTGCCCAGAAGCGGACGCGAACCGTCTGTCCAGCGAAGTTGCCCTCAGCGATATTCTTGGGTATTTCGAAGTACGCGCCAGTCGGCATACCCGTCAAATTGGCGGCGCCGCTTGCAATGGAGGATTGCAGCCGGACGCTGTTCGTGCCGAACTTTGACACGCTAGAGTTGACGCGTGTGTTGTTGGCCGGGATGGTCCAAAGGTTTGCGTCGAAGCCCTCGCAGCGGTTTACAAAACCAGTTGGGAAATTCGAAGGTGTGGCCGTGAACCGGATACTCTGGCCCGAGTTCAGCGCGATGTTGTCACGGTCGTAACGGAAGAGTACGTCATTCGCGGTCAGGGTCACCGAGCGCGCTTCGGCGCCAGCACGAGACCGGGTGTAGGAGATACGGCGAGTGATCGTCGTATCGACACCAGCGGTGTTCCGGTAGATGACCGGAATGTCGGCGTAGCCTTGATCGGCGGACATCGCCGTGATGTTGATGGTGGCCGAAGAGATCGACGCAAGCGTCACGTTGGATACTGTCGGTGACCCGAAGCGGAAAGTATCGTTGGTAGTCGTGCCACTGTAAGTCTTGCTGACACCACCATAGTATACCGCAAAGGTACACGCGCCCGGCGTGAAGCTTGAGATCACGCCAAACTCGTTGGCCGGGAAGGTATGGCTCTCGTTTGACAACGTGACGGCGAGTGCGCTTGTACCATCTTGCAGCTTGGCGATGGTGTACTTGTCGGTGATCGTGATCGTGCTGCCCTGAACGGTCGCCTGCGCCGATGCCGTGATGGTCAGGCGGGTGTAGGGCGCGAAGTTCGTCGCACTGACGATTTTCTCGTCGCCGGACGATCCGTTCGTAAGAACCAAACCGGGCGTTACGGTTGCCCCGGTCTGGTCCACGACCGTCCACGTGACTGAACCCAAGTTACGACGTAGGGCGGTCAAAGTAATAGACGAAGCACCGATGGAGACACCATCGCCATTGTACTTGAAAACTTGATCCGTACCTTGGATTTGCAGTGACCGGGCATTGATACCGGCTACCGACTTGCTGATCGTCATCGTCTTGTAGATGTTGACGCCGCTGTACACACCCTTGAACGTCACGGTACCAAGGTTTGCGGACAAGCCGGTGATGACGTAGTCGCCGTCTGCATCGATGGTTGCCGTTGCCCCAGAAACCGAATCGACGGTGAAGGTGGTCGTGCTGTTGACTTCGCTGAGACCGAAGTGGACGTTGAAACGGCCAATCGCCGCATCCAGACCGCCGGGGGCAATTGTGCCGTCTTCGGCGGCGGGTACGACGTGTGCTTCGTTGGTCAGGTAACCGATGATGGCGCCCGAGCCACCCGTCAGGACGTTGATGGAGCTGACATCCGAGACGCCTTCGTCTTCGACGCGGATGGTAAGAGGGAAGACCGCCGCAGAGACGTCGGCGTATTCAATAGTGAAGGTTGCAAAGCCGGTACCGCCCGCATCTACGGTAAAGCCCGTGATTGGGAAGTCATCGTCGGCGGCATCGGTCACCGAAACGTCGAAAGCAGTGATCGCGGTTGTCAAGTTATCATACTTGACCGAGAAAGCAATCGAGGTGTTGGATGGATCGGTTACGATGTCATCGCTGAACAGGTACACATAGCTATCTTGGAAGATCGCGATGCTTTTCGAAATCTGTGAAACGAGATAAACGACCGTCATCTCGTCCGAGAACGTGCCCTCGGTGACAACCACACGCAGCGGGAAGTCGGCTTCGACCATGCCGGTGTATGGCAAGCTGAACTTGAACTGGCCGGTGTGGCTAACCGTGCCGCCGTCCGCCACGGTATCATCGTCACTATCCAAGTTGAGAAGTGTGATCGGCAATACTGCGTTGCTGACACTGATGATCTGAACGTTTGTCTGATCAATGGCGCCCGGCATGCCGCTATACTGGATCGTAAAGTTGAGCGGGTCATTGATAGGAGCCGTTGCTTCGTTGTTCTGGAACACGAAGCCGACGCTGCTGCTGTTGATCATCAGCGTCTTGGCGTTTTGACCAGACGACAGATACGAAACCCACTCTTGCGGGCCAGATGATCCCGACACGTATTGATTGATGAACGTGCCGCCCGATACGGTGTTGCGGTACACCGAGTTGATCGGGTGATCGTCCGGATCAGGCTCGGAGCCGAATTCACCGATGTATGTGATCTGCGGCACATCCGTGTTGACGGCGCCGATGAAGACTACACCGCCCTCGATACGGAATGGGGTGGATGACGTCGTGCCATCGGTGACCTTGAAGCGGTCCACGAGGATTTCGAACTCGCTCTCGCCCGGTGTCGGGTTGAGGACGCCAGCAGATACATCCGCGATAGACGTCAGCCTATCCTTGCAGATCAGATCATTAGCAGCCGACCACGTGCCAGTCTCCGAGATGACACGCATGATGCCACCGACGTTATCCACCGTAACGACCACAGCAGCGTAAGTCCGGCCTGCCCAGTTCGGTCCTGCAAAGACAATGTCATTCGGGTTGAACGGCGTCGTGCCGATGTTCGTGAAGCTGATCTCCCGCTCGTAATCAGTCAGGAAGCCGAAGCCAGTCACCTTGCCGTTAACGTTGGCGCGCACACCGTACTGGGCCGCGATACCGTTGATCGAAGTCAGGCTTTGCTGGATGGTCGCGGTGTTCTCGTCAATCTGCGTGGTTGCCGTAGTGATAAGACCGGACAACGCCAAGTCTTCCGCAGCACGGGTGTTCTCTTCGATCTTGAGATTGGCGTACGCCAGCTTGACGCGGAAGTTTTCAATGGGAACCCAGTTGTCACCGTCGAAGCGGTACTGGTCCATCTTCGGAACCGTGATGGGCGGGTCGTTTTCCGGGTCGGCGGCGTCCGGGTCCGCAATGGACGTCAGGCTGGTGTCGATCCACAAGTCGCCGTAACGCGGAGGAGGGATGTTGTTTTCGTCTGGTTCGGTGGTCTGCGCGTAAATCGTGATCGCGCCGTCCGAGATCGCCCGCTGCGTGGCGAAACTGAGAAGCGATTGCGCGATCTCGGGGTCCGTTTCGAGAACCCAATGATCGACGTCGAACCGATAAGCGTCATTCTTCGGTCCACCTGAGCCATTGTCCGAGATATCGATCCACAGGTCACCGTCCGAAGGAGCGGGGTTGGGCGGGCTCAGTGCAGCTTGGTTCGCCAGTGTCGGAGCTTCGTCAAAGAAGTAGACGAAGATGGTACCATCCGCCGTTGCTTGTTGCAGGAACAGCAATTCGATGGCCTTGTTGATACGCTGGTCTTGGATCGGGACCCAAGTCGGGTGGGCGTAGCGATATGGCTTGTTGCCGTCGTTGATGTCGAACCAGAGATCGCCATCATCGGTCGGTCCCAGACCAGTCGGCGCCTCGGCGGCGTACCAGCTACGGATTTTACCGTCAGCCGTACCCTGTGCCGTGACCGTTGCCTTGGCAATGATGAGTTCTTTGATCGTCGAGATAACGAAAGCGTCGAATATCTGGACGAACGCGCCATCCACGTTCTGGAATAGCAGACCAGTTACCGGATTGTACCAGATGTCGCCTTCGGCGGTACCAGTTGGCTCTGCTTCTTGAATGTAGTAGTCGATACTACCATCACCGATAGCCTCGTTTACCTGCGCCGCCACCGCACCACGGCCAGCAGCCTCGCTGGTGGTGTCCACCCACGTCTCGGTGATGGTATTCCACAAGTAAAGACGGTCGCCATCATTGGTATCGACCCAGATATCGTTGTCGAAGAACTCTGGGGCTTCTACGCCCTCGACAGGCGCATTCGGCTGGCGGAAGATGTTCTTGGCGCCGTAGACATAGGCGGAGTTGAGGTTACGGACACGGGTTTCGAGCTTGGCGAAATCGCCATCACCCACGGCTTGCGAAATGGCTTGGACGAGCTGGGCATAGTTCCCCTTCTCAGGGGTCAGTCCTGCCGAGGTGATAATGTAGATGAGCGATTCCTGAAGATCGTTCAGCCAGTCAGCAGTGATGCGGGTGCCGGGGATGCCGTTACCGGGATCACCCTGCGACCATAGCCCACCGGGTGTTGCGCCATCCGAATCAATGCGGTGCAAAGTAAAAGGCCTCCATCTCGTAGGCTATTTATCTGCTCTGCACCAGCCTTTGTGGCTCTTTGCTCGTCCTTTATTGACGTGTTGCATGGATTCGTAGTTGAGGCCTCTCACGCGACAGAAATCTTTGAGATTGATGATGTTGACCCGCTCTCCTTCGGGAGAAATAAAGACATACCGCTTTCCTTTGTCGCGAAACCGCTCAGGAGGCGCGACACCCTTGAGGCGTTTGTTCTTGTTTAGAAGCTCAGGCGACAACGGATGTTGCAGCTTGAAACCATATGCCACTTCAACCCGGCCACTAGTCAGGTCATTCATGGCATTCGCCAAAAATCGATGCGTTCGACAAAACTCTGCCATATTGGTCACCGTGATGGGTTTCCCGGTGGGATCGAACAGCTCATAAGTTTTGGTGCGATGGTTTTTATTACCGATGGGCACCCCAGTCTTCACCTTGCGGAGGTGATCCTTCATTGGCTGGGCCATTACGCCGGACCCAGCGCCCGCCATTAGGTTGTATCCGTTGGGAGACATCGTATTGTATGCCTCAACAAATTCTATTTCCCGGCGGTCCATCTCATCTTGTGTTTCGCAAGTACATATTGTCTCAATCACAAAATT